>JAVJIF010018803.1:0-76029 GCA_038442645.1 Agave tequilana | reverse complement strand
CTTGTCTCGAGCTCGAAGAGAACATAGGCAGGTCATCCTTGGCTACAACAGGGAGGCTCTTATCTCCATCTAAGGCTCCTCTTCTTGTTGTGTTTATGCTTGCCCTTCATCTTCACATGCCTCTATTTGTGTGGATTGAACAGTAGAGACTACTCGAAGTCGTTTACATGTTTCACAGTTCATTTGGAAGAAGGCTGTCGACAATCATGATGTCTTGTTAAGCTCAGTTTGATTCAACGGAATCGGATCTACTGGTCTCTTCGCCGCTACAGAATAATAGTCATATCCATCAAAAGATTAGCTTGCACAAATTCAACAACACCTGCACAGCAACAATATTTACGATTATTACGGACGCAAAAGTTCAGCAGAAATTATGCACGCATTCATACCGTCCAATCCAAATAGCCAAACTCCAAGTCGGACGAAGACTACCCAAACAATACAAAGACTCTAGATTTCAAGGATTTCATGAAGATGTTGAGAAAACAACAGGGCTAAGTTTCTGCATGATTGGGATGATATATGACTGTGTTCCTCAATATTACATCAGAGTAAACATACACCCCCCATCGAGCAACCAAAACCACAGCAGATGCGCTCAGCAATGCAACATTTGGTCTGGACTCTGGAGAGAACATCAGCATTATTCTCTTCACGCGCAAGACACGGACATTTTTCCTGACAGCGGCATCAACTTCCGTTACAAGTAAGAAAAAAACTGCACGCAAGCACCTGTCAAATGGACAGTTAGGTCAGAGAACTTTCTACCATGGAAAATGAAGCGGAACACTTGCAAAGAGATCATAAGATAAGGAAAAAATTCGCATAGGAAAAATAAAAAAAATTCTGGACACAATGAAACTAACGCGGAATTGGGGATGAAAAGCTACCACCGTTGTGACTGTGAGAGAAATGTCTCTCGCTAAACAAGTGGAAGCACCAAGCACTACATAGCTAAACATGGACATAAGTATTTCACCATGGTTCAACGAACAAGGGAGTCAAGGTTTACGCATAAAATCAGCCACTTATAACTCCATAATGATCACCCAAATTTCTCATGGTGGAACTGGCGCAATGTTTTATAGTTTTCACTTTAATGGACCAATTCATGCACGGCTGACCTCAAACCAGGCAAAACGGAAAGAAAGAAGCAGGGCAGGAAAGGAAGAGAATATGAGGGAAATAATTAAGGCAAATTGTGCACGTGTGCACGACATGCACAGGAGATTTGACTTGATTTGTATGCAAACTATACCTGAAATCTAGAAAGATGGATGAAAATAGGTCCAAACAAGATTGAATCTACAACCAGGTTGCTTATAGATATTTACTACTGGACATGCTCCAAACAAACAGGGCCAGGTCCACTTGCAGCCAGTAAAAATGAATACAAACTTCAATGTTTGGATCAAACCTATAAGAATCACACTATTATAGACCAAGTGCAAAACCAACCAGAAAATAACTTCTACCAACCTGCACAATAGATATAGAAGATTTGGAACAAAGGATGGAAAGCCACCTTGAGTGTGAATTGGGCCAGGCTAGACCCAACCCGGACCAACTACACCCTTACCTGCTCACATATGTCAAGAAATGGATGAGTTATTGAAGTCAAATCTACAAAACCTCTCACATGTATCTAAATGAATGAGTCTTCAACTCAAAACAATCCAAAGTGACGGTAAGCCATTGTTTTGGATCGAGCAAGAAATCGGAAGAAACAAATTACAACAGCTCAAGAAAGAGAAAACAGAAGAAGAATCATAACAAGCACAGAGAACACAACAAAGTTACATGAAGGTAAATTAATTTCAATACAATCACAGCTGCTTCCCTCTGGCACCCTCCATAAGTTTGTAAACAGTAATAGAACAAGGATGTTGACATTAATAGTAATTAAAACTTTTTAACTCACACAGGGATGTGCATGCACACAAATGAAGGTGGAGAATGAGAGATGCGGGGAGGAAGGGGGGATTGTTGTGGGGGGCATATTTGATTAGAATTTGGACATGCATGCATTTAGATAAGAACTAGGTACTCTTGATACAAAGAAAAAGCAAATTACAGTTAAATCTTCTTAGTTCTACTTTTAAAAAAAGTTAAACTCTACATATAATTTTTTAAAGAAATTATGTACAAACTTTAACTATAATTTTTTAAATAGAGTTTATCTTTATAAACTTAATTATAACTTTTTAATCAGATTATATGATTCAGACATCTATTCAAGATGAAAGAGTCGAAGAGATGAATCCAAGAAGACCCAATCCAAGTTGAAGTCGTAAAAGGATCTGAGATTTTTTTCTCTTTCTTTATTTTTTTTTTGTTTTTTTAGTGTCTTTATTTTGATATTTTGAGTTTCTAAATTTTGGGATTGTAATTCTATTTAGATTAAGAGTTTGAGTTTGAGTTGGACTCAATTTTGTAAAAGCTTATATGAAGGCCCTATTTTACCAACAACATGGTTCACGGTCGCGGTCTCGGCCACCGACTCGGCGGGCATTGAGACGGATCGGTCTCGCGACTCGGATCGGTCTCGGGCGATATACGCAAAACGCTACATAGAAAGCTCAAAAAATGCTGAAAAAATCACGACAAATCTTAAAAAAATGTGGACATCCACGTTCATGTATCACATGTCAAACATATCACCTAGCACACTAAACATAAAGCGAGAGCATAAATACACGCGTCGTCGGTAGAAGCATATCAAAATACATGTACAATATAGTAAATTGCACAAACTACATTCATAAATACATGCTAATGTAGTTATTTCCACAGTGATTTGCGATGAGACACAAAATCATCATCATAATTATCTCTACGGTAAGTAGATAAACCAATACTAGTGCTCGTAGATCTCTCAAGTTGTGGTCTATAGTCATGGACATACGTCACACCATAATATTAGCCTGATTTCAAACTCAACATTTGCATATGACCTTCAAGACTATAAGTTCCTCCATCAGTACTATTGTTGCCCTCATTAGCGTCATCACCACCGCCACCATCACTATCATCATTATCATCACCATCTTCACCATCATCACTACTAGAACTGGATAAAACTCTCACATCCTCACCACCACCACCATCATCTGCTTCTCTTATACGTCAGAGGGGGGAGAGGGGAAAGATCAAAAACAGGGAGAGAGGGAGGGGGAGGGAGAGAGACAGAGCGAGACGGGAGATGGAAAGGGAGAGAAAGAGAGCGGTTGAGAGAGGGAGGGGGAGATAGAAACAGAAGGAGGGGGAGGGAAAGAGACAGAGAGAGACGGGAGATGGAGAGGGGGATAGATGAGAGAGCGGGTGAGAGAGAGGGGGAGAGAGAAACAGAAGGGGGTAGAGGGAAAGAGACAGAGAGGGAGGATCATCTGGGGCTAGGGAGGAGCGGCCGGCGGCGATCGGGCGGCTGCGGAGTCCAGATCTGAGCGACGACGATTGGGCAGCAGCGGCGATCTCCAGATCTGAGCGAGAGGTAAGTTTTTTTCTTTTCTTTTTTTTTCTTTATACTTGTTCGTTATGGGTGAATATACGTTTCAAGCCGACTCGGCCAAGAATCGGAGTCGGCTCGGTCAACTGTGCCGAGTCACGGCCGATTTGACAGTGAATCGGCCGAGTCGACCGAGTCAACTCCGATTATCGGCCGAGTCGGTCTCTTCTGAGTTGAGTCGACCGACTCGTGACTCGGACTCGTCTCGGAGCGGGCCGAGACGGATACGACTCGGCCGACTCGTCTCCGACTCGGCCGAGTCTTTGAACCGTGACACAATGAGCAATGAATTTTGATAAATTTTATTGTGTGATTATAACTTCTCTCATATTGTTTATGATTACTTTTTAACCTCCTTCAAATAAACCTTAATCTAATTTCTCTTTCTTACTCCTTTCACCTGCAAACAAATCCTAAAAAAACTAACAATTATGTTCTCCCTCTTCCACAAAAAGCCATCAACAACAAACTCTAACTCTTTGTTCTTCTTGTCTTCTTCTACAATCCATCCAAAGGAGCCCAAGAAAACCTCCAACAACCCACTGATCTCATCTCCTCCAACAAAACCAACGCCGCCGCCGCCGACAGATACAACATCACCCATCAGCACCATCTCCAGCATCATCCTGTTCCTTCAAAGAAGGAAGAAGACACAAGCTTCAATTCGGATCCAGACCATTATCAAAAAAACAGACCTGTTAGCGACCCTACTTCATTTTTGGGTCGTAACTTTTGCATCCGGGCTCCGATTCAGGTGATCTTGGTGTCATTATGATCGTAACGAAGAGCTTTATGCATCAGTACCAACTACAGGTCAGAGAGATCTCTGTAACCATCAGTAGGTAAATTTTTTTTAACACGATCTATTTATTTGTGGGTTGACAACCGCCTCTAATTTTTATCCAGTTAATTTGCTGCCACTATACCGCGAGTTTGTGAGCATCTGCTATCTTGTATTTGCTGATCATAATATTGATTATATAAGCTTTGCCTTCGTTGCTGAGTAATTGCATCAGTGTATTTTAGATTTAGAAGGGTACACCTGTACTTGCACATTTTGTTAAATCCATCATCTTGCATTATTTGTTTTAACTATTTTCCAACCCAAGATCATTTTGTTGGTGGAACGTAGCGAAGTTTGCTTTATCACTGATTTCTGATTCACTCGCATACCACGTTTCACATCATTTTGGTATCAGAGCACGGTTAGGGTAGGATTTGCATCACTTAGGCATTTGCTAGGAATTTTTACTGTTTTCTTGCATTAAAAAAATCATCTAGTCTAAATTTGCATCTCTTCATCCTTATTTAAAGTTTTGCATAGTGCATGCCCACCCGTAGTGGTCACCCATATTTGTGAGAAGAGTAGCGAATTTCACACCACCCCAATGGATCCCCAACAGATTGCCGCCATATTCGCTGAGATAAATACCAAGTTAGATACCCTTAAGACACTCGATGAAAGGTTGACCAAAGTGGAGTCCATACGTGATCAAGCTCCACAGAAAAACAACCGACGTAACACCGAGAACACATTCAATCCCGAGACTCAATATCTGAAAAGCATTAAGATCGATGTCCCTAACTTTAAGAAACGTCAGACCCACAACTTTTGATAGACTGGACACTCCAACTAGATAGATACTTCACATAGTACGAACTTATTGAGTCTAGGAAAGTTAAGTACACTGCAATGAAACTGTCAGACCAAGCTAGTCAGTATTGGACCAATCTAAAAAACAGACGTGCAGATCGGGATCGACCACCAATTGACACATGAGATAGGATGAAAGGAGTTAGAAACAAAGTATGTGCCACCATCATTTAGTACTCGTTTCATGGACAATTGGTACCAACACACTCAGGGTAGCAAATCTGCAAAGGAGTATGTCAAGAAATTTGATGAATTCCTCATCAAATGCAGTACCCTCTATAAAGAAGGTGAAGCTCAAATTCTTTCTAGATTCAGAGCCGACCTTAGAGATGACCTACGAACTGAACTGTTAGCAAGAAGAGTCAACGAGTGGCAGCGTATGCCTTAGTCCAAGATTTAGATTCCGCTAGGACCAGTCACACTTCAAAGAGTTACGATTATAGGACTTCAGTGCCTAGACCTTCTCCACCTTCCCAACCCTATAGGTCTAGCACCCAAACCCCTTCACATAGGGATGACATCAGGGGTAAGAGTCTTAAGCGGGACAACAGAATCAAAGGCCCTGACTCCTCCAGAGTTAGTTCCACAACAAAGTGCTACAAATGTCAAGGTTATAGACATTTAGCCTCCAGTTGCCCTAGTCTAGTCAAAATCACCATAATAGATGGAACACCCATCGAAGCCACAGAATAAGAGTATGGTGAGCATACCTATCAGCCAGATGTTGAAACTGACGACGAATCATCAAGCGATGATGTTGGTCTCAACTGCATTAGGCAAACACCGTCTACCCATTTGTCTGTCGTCAAATGTGTTCCCTCTCCACCAGCAGAAAAAGACGATTGGAGAAGAACTGCGACCTTTCACACGTTCACTAAGATTGGAGATAAGAGTTGTAAGGTGATTGTGGACAGTGAAAGTTGTATCAATGCAATATCGTCCAGGCTTTGTGAAAAATCTTGGATTAGAGATTATACCCCACCTCCACCCATTCAAAGTGTCTTGGATTGACTCCACATCACTGAGGTCAAACAGCGATGTCTTGTTCCAGTCAGTTTTAATCATTATAAAGATGAGATTTGGTGTGATGTGATCACCATGAATGTGGGTCAAGTTATACTAGGTAGACTATGGTTGTTTGACAAAAAATGTCACCATTTACGATCGATCCAACATGTGTCAATTTGAGCACGAGGGTAAGCAGATTAAGTTACTACCCTTGAGACCCAAGACTGGACAACCCCAGCAAATGTCCACTTTGGCTTTGCTGCCAACTCCACCCTCTCCACCTCTCATTGCCACTGTTCCTTCTCTATTGTCCACTAATCATGTATATCATGTCCGAAATCACTTCCTCCCTCCGACATCATCTCACTATAAAGCATTCGAGTCTGTACCTGCATTTGCATCACATAAACACGTGCACAAACTACACAAAGAGATCAGTGATGAAAATAAATGGAGCAATGTGAAGCCTACTCTACGAGCTGACAATAGAAAAATATTTAAAAATTGTAATATAGGCAACTATGTGATGGTTCGGATTTATCCGAAACAGTTTACTTCGGACTGTTAAAATGTTGCATGTCCGCAGTGCTGGGCCTTTCAAAATCTTGAATAAACTGAATTACAATACTTATATTATAAATCTTCCTAAAGATTATAACATTAGTTGTACTTTCAATGTTAATGATCTAGTGGATTACAAGAGTTTTGATTGTAGCCCCTTGATTGTTGAGCCTTCCCTTAAGCCATCTTTGAGATTTACCCCTCCCAGATACTCATCCCATTACAGCAGAGACAGTTGATAAATTTAGAGGATGAGATTATCACCACCAAAACTGATGGAACTCACAGGTACTTAAACCGCTGTAAAAGAAAAACACCGACTGTTGATTCACAGCTAAATCGAGGTGATTTGCAACGGATTGATCCAGTGCAGCATGGCAGACCTAATCCATCTAAACTCGACGGAGTCGAGTTTTCTCCCACCCACGAGAATGATGTAGACATCTATTCAAGATGAAAAAGCCGAAGAGATGAATCCAAGAAGTCCCAGTCCAAGTTAAAGTCGTAGAAGGATTTGAGAATTTTTTTCTTTCTTTATTTTTGTTTTTAGTTTCTTTATTTTGGTATTTTGAATTTCTAAATTTTGAGATTGTAATTCTATTTAGATTTGCAGTTTAAGTTTGAGTTGGATTCAATTTTGTAAAAGCCTATATAAAGGCCCTATTGTACCAACAAGGAGCAATGAAAAACTTTCATAAATTTTGTTGTGTGAGATTTAACTTCTCTTATATTGTTTAGGATTACTTCATAACCTCCTTCAAATAAACTATAATCTAATTTCTCCTTCTTATTCCTTTCACCTACAAACAAATCCTAGAAAAAAACCAACAATTATTTTTTCCCTCCACAAAAAGCCATCAACAGCAAACGCCAGCTCTTTGTTGTTCTTGTCTTCTACAATCCATCCAAAGGAACTCAAGAAAACCTCCAACAACCTACTGATCTCATCTCCTCCAATAAAACTAACGCTGTCACCTCCTCTGACGGACGCAACATCACCCTTCAGCACCATCTCCAGCATCATTCTGTTGCTTCAAAGAAGGAAGAAGTTACAAGCTTCAATTTGGATCCAGACCCATTATCAAAAAAAAGACATGTTAGCGACCCTACTTCATTTTTGGGCCATAACTTTCGCATCCGGGGTCTAATTCAGGTGATCTTGGTACCGTTACGATCGTGACGAAGAGCTCCATCAGTACCAACTACAGGTCAGAGAGATCTATGTAATCATTAGTAAGTAAATTTTCTTTAACACGGTCTATTTATTTGTGGGTTGACAAACGCCTCTAATATTTATCAAGTTAATTTGCTGCCACTATACTGTGAGTTTGTGTGCGTCTGCTATCTTGTATTTGTTGATCATAATATTGATTATACAAGCTTTACCTTCGTAGCTAAGTAATTGCATCAGTATATTTTAGATTTAGAAGGGTACACCTGTACTTACATATTTTGTTAAATCCATCATCCTGCATTATTTGTTTTAACCATTTTCCTACCCAAAATCATTTTGTTGGTGGAACGTAGCGAAGTTTGCTTTATCACTGATTTCTAATTCACTCGCATACCACGTTTCACAATACTATATCTATAAAATCTTTCATATATCTTTTAAATGTGAACTTGACAAATTCTAGGCGTGAAAACTTGATTGCTGTAAAATTTTGCATGTGTGACTGCTTTGATTCATCATTATTTTAAGAATGTGAAATTTCTGCCCTGTTAGTTCTACCTTTTAATCAAAATTTAAATTGTACTTATAAAGGTTAATATATCTTTTTGAATCTATTTATCGTGCACTTCTGTGTGTGTTTTTGGGGTTGCCGGTACATTGGGTGTGTGCGTGCATATAACAGTGGGCAGGCATGCACGTGTATTCTGCACCAGATTCATTTACTTCAAGCAAGAATGTGTACGTTCGCTTCACATATGTATTTCTTAATAGTTAATATCCATTTCATATTTTGTATCTGAATGTCATAGATATCAATTTTTGTTCCTACCAATATCCATATGCAAATCATATCTATAACCAGTGTTCTAAATGGCGGCCACATCGGCCGGAAAAATTTATCGGGGATGGAGATATATCAAGGATATATCGGGGATATTTTCAAAAATTGGATGTCAAAATCGGATTATAAATATACATATATTCTTATCTTAAATCACATCTCAATAAGACAATATATGCATAAATTATATAAAGCTATATAAATCATCATACTTATTGTTTAAGATATACTTAACTCAATAACTTACATTAAGCCTATGAATCCATAATTACTATCCAAATGTAGAATCTTCAAAATGTCACATTGCTACATCGCTCGAATTATCCAAATAACTAACCTAGAAATTTGGTGTAAAACGCTATATCGGGTCCAAAATCGCCGAAATTGCGGCCGATATATCGGGTTCATGCCTATTTATCGGCAATTTTGGGTGAAAAACGCTATATCGGTTCGAATGTGCCAAATTATTGCGGCTAGGTGCTGTAAACGCAATATCGGCGCAATATCGGAGTTATATCGGGGATATTTAAACACTGTCTGTGACTGAAACAAGCATGAATAGATAGTACTTACGTCCCATTTGTATTAAATCCATTGCACCCCATGGGTGTGCGCGTGTATTCATGCATATTAGGTGTGTAAATTCCCGCATGCTTGCACACGTTCATGTCCTGCACCAGATTCATTTACGTCAAACATGAAAGTACATGTTTGGTTCATATTCAGATTTCTTAATATCCCTTATTTGTATCCAATTTTGTCAAGTATGGAGATCAATTTTCTTCCTACCAGTATGGCAGTATCCACACGCAAATTCATATCCGTGATTGAAACAAATACGAATATGATAATACTCACATCCCATCTGTATTAACTCCATCGCAGCCTTAGTTATTAGACTTCAATAACGACAACTTCATGCTTTGCTGAGGACTGGTTTGGGGTTTATATAAAAATAGGATCTTCTGTCCAGAACAACAATGAGCTGAAACTCAATTCCTCAATTATATCAATAATCAGCACCCCTGTTCCAAGGTCAAACCCGTTGAGGACTCTTACCTTTCCAACCTTAAAGAGCCTAAAAAAAAAAATCCTCCCCGAATCAATTCTTTAGGATGCTACAAATATGCCCTGGCCAATGAAAACCCTAGCTATAAGAAAGGCTCAAGCCAACTATTTAGCATATATAGAACCTCATGTGAACACAAGCAAGGTTCAAGAAATATTCAAAATAGGGTAGATGGAAAGGAGAAAAGGCAGGCAAGGAAAAGTATATGATGATAAATAATAAAGAACGAGAAGTTTATAAACTTTTAACTTTGAAAACTCTGAAGACTTCTTCTACAACTTAGGCTTAGAAACCAAAGCAATTATTTGTAAGAGTAGATAGCTTTACTGTAAGGAACACCATAAACAAAAATTCTAAACAAGCTTCCCTAGTTTTTTTGAAAAAAATAATAAGAAATTGTTGAATTATCAATTTTTAAATTAATCAAGAATTCATACGTCCAAATGTGACAAATGTAGCTCATGTTTCAAGTTCTTTTACCTCCTAGAAGTTTGCTTCTGAGGAAAGAGTTCCATGAATAAAATGATTGTTACCTTTTGAACTTTGGACCATTAAATTGGATAGGTGATGCTGACATCCAGAGCCGATGAAGACAAAAGCACGCCAATCCACTTTGAAACATGCAGTTGAAGAATATTTCTCCTCAAATTTGTTTAGGAATTTTCCTAATTATTTCCTAAAAACCTTAACCCTACATTTTCCCTCTCCAATTTCCTCTCTTCTCTCCCCCTGCAACCCAACAAACTGCCTCTCCTCCTATTCTCTCCCCCTGCGCAGCAACACTACCGCCAACCTCCCTGCCAAGCATCACCGACCTCCCCCTCATCTTCTTCTCCTCCTATCTTCTCTCTCCAACCCCACCACCGTCGCACCCATGTCATCTCTCTCTCTCTCTCTCTCTCTCTCTCTCTCTCTCTCTCTCTCTCTCTCTCTTCTTCCCACAGCCAGCAAACACCACCCCCATCTCCCTCGACATCCTTCCACGAGCTCCCACCATCACGCGCCACCACCCTTCATCACCTTCCATTCGGCCCACTCCCCGCTCGGCTTCACCACCTCCACGCCAACACAAGAGACTGCCAAATCTTACCACGCCGCCTTCGTGTTTCATCGAGCTCCGTGATTGAGTTCAGAGCAACCACACCGGTTGCGTGAGCCCAGATCCACCGCCGAGGCATCGCCGGACCACCTCCGTCGTCGCCAAGGCCTCATCGACGACTCCATCTCCATCCTCCAACAAGAGCAGAACTGAGTCCCACTCGGATTCAACACAGGGACCACTCGAGTTTGGGTTTAAGTCATAAGACCCAAACCCGACCCTAGCCCATCTTTAATTTGAGTTTGGGTTCAAGTCATAAACCCAATTGCTACAGTACTTCGACCCGGATCCGCAAAGCACAGTAAATGTTTTCTCAGACAAGCCCGTTAAGCATTTGTAGTTCATTTTCGTGCCATAACTTTCACATCCGGACTCCGATTCAGGCGATCTTCGAGCCTTTGCTCTCGTGAAAACGAGATCAGACAGGTCACTAAGATCCATGTGATTGTCAATAGGTATTTTTTTAACTTGATCTTTATTTGTGGGTTGATATTCATCTCTATTATTTTATTAATTTAATCTGCTGCCACAAATAATGGATCAAGAGATTCCGATAGCCTTGTGGTTGCTAGTCTTTTACATTGATTTTACAAGCTTGTGTCATCGTAACTTCGTAATTGCATTGAGAACGGTATAATTGTGACTGCTGTATTTTGTAAAATTCATCTATTTGCATATTAGTTTTAATTGTTTTTCTACCCAAGATCGTACAGTTAGTGAACCGTAGCGAAGTTCTGTTCTGTCACTGATTCTTGATTCACACACGCATCACGTTTCACATCAACTTGGTATCAGAGAATGGTTAGGGTAAAATTTGCATCATCACACTTGTTAGGAATTTTATCGTTTTATTGCATTAAAAAAATATCATCTAGTTTAGAGTTGTATTTTTCATCTTCATTTAGATTTGTGCAGTGCATGCCCACCCGTAGTGGTAACCCCTATCTTCTAAGAGAATCTAGTAAACTTTCCCCCACTTCTATGGAGTCCCAACCTACAGTAATACTTGCCGACATAATGGTTCACCTTACTGCCTAACTCAGGCTATATACAAGGTGTGCAATGACCAACAAGTTGACCATGAAAGATTGGCCAAGATAGAGACTGCACGAAAACCACTCAAAATTAAGGAAACCCCAGTGCCACCCAACGACAGTCGTAACACACCTAATCCTGATGATCAATGCTTGAAAAGCATCAAGTTGGATGTCCCCACCTGTGATGGACGTCTCGATCCACTTCTCCTCCTAAATTGGCTACAACTCAATAGATACTTCGCATGGTATCCCCTTTCTGAGCCTAGGAAACTCAAGTTTGTTGCCATGAAATTGACTGGTCAAGCCAGCCAATACTAGACCAATGTGGAATCGATGAGAGTATCCCGACGTCAGGAGCCTATAGAGACTTGGTCTGCAATGAAGGACAAACTTAGGGACAGATACGTGCTGGCATCCTGCTTCGATAGTCTTCTCGATGATTGGCATCAATTTACCCAAGGCACTAAGTCTACCAAGGATTATATGACCCAATTTGATGAGTTCCTCATTCGTTACAATACCTTCAGCACATAAAGTAGCACCCAAATCCTTTCTCGATTTAGGGCTGGTCTTAAAGAAGACCTACAAACAGAATTGTTGGCTCAAGGAATTGCCGAACTTGAGAAGGCTTATGCGTTAGTTCAAGATCTAGATTCTGTTAGGACCAACTATACCTTCAAGAGCCATGATTTTAGAGCATTAGTGTCTAGACCTTCCCCATCTCCCCAACCCAATAGGTCTATTACCCAACCCCCTCACATAGGAATGACATCAAGAGCAAGAGTCTTAAGCGGGACAAAAAAAAGCCCCGAGTTTCCTAAAGTTAGTTCCACAACCAAATGCTACAAATCCCAAGGTTATGGAAACTAAGCGGCGAGTTGTCCTAGTCTCATCAGAATCACCATAATAATGAAATACCCACCGAAGTCACTGAATCAGACTCTGAAGAGTACATTTATGACCCAAGAGATGTTGAAACTGACGAAGAGCACACAAGTGATGATGTTGGTCTCAATTGTATTAATCAAACACCATCAACTCACTTATCTGTTGTTAGATGTGTTCCTTCCCAACCAGCTGAAAAGACGATTGGAGAAAGTGTTACCTTCCACACAATCACCAAAATTTAAAGCAAGAATTGTAAGGTGATTGTGGACAGTGAAAACTGTATCAGTGCAATATCGTCCAAGTCGCTCGAAAATCTTGCAATAGAGGTTGTACCCCGCCCCCATCCATTCAAGATGTCATGGATTGAAGTACACGACACGTGAGGTCAAACAACGATGTCTTGTCCCAGTCAATTTCAATCATTACAAAAACTAGATCTGGTGTGATGTGATCACAATGAATGTGGGTCAAGTTATATTAGGTCGACTATGGTTGTTCCATAAAAATATCTACGGTCGATCCAACATGTGTCAATTTGAGCATGAGGGTAAACAGATTAAGTTAGTACCCTTGAGATTCAAGACTGAACAGCCCAAGCAAACATCCACTTTGGCTTTGCCACCAACTCCACCCTTCTTCACCTCTTATTGCTATTGTTCTCTCCCCATCTCCCACTATCATGCATACTTTGTCCGCAAATTGCTTCCTCCTTTACTGCAGACACCAACCCACTATACAGCATTCAAGTCTAAATCTGCATTTGCATCACACAAACACGTGCACAAACTATACAAAGAGATCAGTGATGAAAATAAATAGAGCAATGTGAAGCCTACTTTACAAAGTGACAGTAGAAAAATATTTAAAACTTTAAAGCAGCAATTATGTGATGGTTCAGATTTATCCAAAATTGTTTTCTTTGGGGACTGTTAAAATGTTGCATGTCCGCAGTGCTGGACCCTTCAAGATCTTAAATAAACTGAATTGCAATACCTATGCCATAGATCTTCTTAGAGATTATGGTATTAGTTGTACTTTCAATATTAATGATCTAGTGAATTACAAGAGTTTTGGCTTTAGCTCATTGAATGATAAGTCTTCACATATGCCATTTTCTGAGAGTTTCTCACTTAGTCCACTCCTAAATACTCATCCCATTACAACAGAAAAAGTTGATAAAATTTTAGAGGATGAAACTATTACCACCAAATCTGGTGGAACTCACACGTACTTGATCTGCTAGAAAGAAAAGGCACCAACTGATTCACAGCTGGATTGAGATTATTTGTAACAGATTGATCTAGTACAGCAGGAGAGCACTATTCCATCTAACTTGACTAGGTCAAGTCTTCTCCTACTCGGGGAGAATGATGCAGACATCCATAGCCGAGGAAGACAAAAGCACGCCAGTTAACTTTGATTCATGCATCTGAAGAATATTTTTCTCTTTTTTATTTTTGGTTTTTTTAGTAAATTGTAATCCCACTTGAAGTGGGAAACTTAGTCTTTTTTTAGTATTAGTTATAGTCCCACATGGGATTGAATTAGGAAACACAATTTTGTAAAACCTATAAATAGGCCTTTGTATCAGCTATTGAAAGAATGAAGGATTTTGATAAAAAAATTGTGAGAGATTTATTTATCTCAAATTTGTTTCAGAATTTCCTAACTATTTTCTAAAAACCCTAACTCTAGATTTTTCCCTCACTCTGATTTCCTCTTTCTTCTCCTCTCTCCTGCAACCCAACAAACCGCTCTCCTCCTATTCACTCTCCCTGTGCAGCAACATTACAGTCGGCCTCCCTGCCAAGCGTCGTCACGCCCCCGACCTCCTCATCTTCTTCTTCTCCTATCTCCTCTCTTCTTATGAAGGAACCCTACTAGAAAGAATAGAAAGATCCTTCAAAAAAAAAGCAAGTGATGGGCTACTTTAGTCTATATGTTGCATGTGAGCCGTCAAGTACCAGTCTCGCAACAGTACTGGCGCAAAAGGATCGGTAATTCACTTGCGGATCGTTCGCGAGTCAAACTCGTTCTCTTGCCATACCTTTCACTCACTCGCTTGAGTCGGACTCAATCACTCTTTTTCTTTGGAGGATCATTTGTTCTTCACTCTCTTAATATTAAAATATAACCCACAGGGAGCATAACAACCGATGGTGCATATTATCATATAGAGACCAGCGAAGCATAGCGATTCGTACTACCGGAAAAGTGCCGTGGAACAGGAGGCAATAGAGTCAGCTTACGGGGCAGGGAAAAGCAAGCGAAGTGAATTACATAGAGTTGCCCCTACCTGCCAGCACGAGGATAGATAAGTCGGGCAAAGCGCGAAGGGGATGGATGTCTGAGCGATTGTAAGACTCGGTCTTGAAAACTGAAGTGTTGATAGATACCGGGGGTCCGGATCCCTCTCCATCCGCGAAGTCATAAGTTCTCTCTTTCGCTATCTATAGATAAGAACCAATCGGATCCACTTGGCTAAATAGACAAATTGGATAGCTTGTGTTGTGATGTAGACGGATGTTTTTGTATTATGATTCAGTTAGGACTTTGTCTCCCTTACGTTATCTGCCACTCCCCTTGTATAGGTTGGGGAAGGGCTGGGTGGATTTCCTTTGGAAGCTAAGTCGAAGATCACAGTGGTCTCCAACCCCACCACTGTCGCACCGAAGTCATCTCTCTCTTCTCCATGTCTTCTTCCACAGCTAGCAAACACCACCATCTCCCTCGACATCCTACTACGCCACCCATTATTACCTTCCCACTCGGCCCACTCGCTGCTTGGCTTCACCGCCTCCACGCCAGCCACAGGCGACTGCCAAATCTTGCCACGTCGCCTTCGTGTTCCACTGAGCTTCGCGATTGAGTTCAGAGCAACCGCACTGGTTGCGTGAGACCAGATCCACCGCTGAGGCATCGCCGGACCTCCTCTGTTGTCATCAAGGCTTCGTCGACAACTTTGTCTCCTTCCTCCAGCAAGACCGAGTCCCACTCAGATTCAATACAAAGACCACTAGGGTTCAACACAAGACCCAAACCTGACCCGAGCCCATCTTCAAAAGTTTGGGTTTAAGTCATAAACCCAATTGCTATAGTATTTTGACGCGAATCCGCTAGGCACGATAAACCTTTTTCTCAGACAGACCCGTTAAGCAACTGTAATTCATTTTTGGGCCGTAACTTTCACATCCGGATTCCAATTCAGACGATCTTCGAGCCGTTGCGTTCATGACGGCAAGATCTACTCACCGGCATTCACTACAGGTAATTGTGATCAATGTGATTCTCAGGAAGTAATTTTTCTTAACCTGATCTTTTATTTGTGAGTTGATATTCATCTCTATTATTTTATTGAT
This sequence comes from Agave tequilana, assembly GCA_038442645.1. NCBI lineage: Eukaryota > Viridiplantae > Streptophyta > Magnoliopsida > Asparagales > Asparagaceae > Agave > Agave tequilana. The sequence continues at coordinate 59,831 of JAVJIF010018803.1, read as the reverse complement.
TTAATCTGTTGCCGCAAATAATGAGATCGTGAGATTTTGATAGCCCTGTAGTTGCTAGTCTTTTACATTGATTTTACAAGCTTGTGTTATCGTAACTTCATAATTGCTTTAGTTTATTCAAAATTGAGAACGGTATAATTGTGACTAATTTATTTTGCAAAATCCATCTTCTTGCATATTAATTTTAATTGTTTTCCTACCCAAGATTGTACAATTGGTGAAACGTAGTGAAGTTTTATTCTGTCAATGATTCCTGAATCACACATGCATCACATTTCGCATCAATAGGCTACTTTCCCTACATTAGGTCATTTCTGTTATGCAAGGAGAGGCCTTATACCTTCACAGCACCTAGCTCAGCTAGTAAACTAGCAGCCAATCCATGCTTTTAAAGAAACTTGATGCTTGGTTTCATACGTGAGACACGGACCACAAGCTATTGCAACTTATTGAACTGGAAACCTTAATTAAAAGAAAATTAAAGTTTTATCCTTTGTGATCTATAAGGAAAGGGTAAATGTAGTATTAAACCAGGAGAAAAGCCAGCAGGTAGCATAGGCTCCAATTCCTTTTGCTCTTCTTTTTGGCAGCAAAGGAAGAAACATGCCAAGAAGAGGCAGTGGTCGAAGTAGTAGCATGATGAAGATGATGGTAACAATAATGTTAGCGGAGAAGGTCAGGATATTTGGATATTTATCAAGCTGAGATTAAAACATGAGATTAGAGATATAACAAGACTAGTAATTAATTAACATACACACACACACACACACACACACACACATGTGTGTGTCTACACGCATAGTTATAATTTAGAGGAAATGTACGTGTACACTTTAATGTTCCAGTAACTCCAGGGTGCGCAGGTTAACAGTAACCATATGCTGAGAACTCGTAGCTAGATATTAAATTTTTTTTTTTCTCTTTTGTTTAGTTAATAGTTAAACAAATGATCTAAATATGTAGAAAGGGATAATATATTATATAAGCTAAAATTTTGAACTGAAAAGACAATTATATATAAAGACAAATCTCCTCCTCTCTTTTTAATCTATATCTTCACTTTCTTCCTCTGGAACTGAAAAAACAGAAAGTAGATTACCTCCATTATAACAATTTCTCCCTCCATGAAAACAATCCTCACAATGCCTTAATGATAATTGGTAAGCATCTAATTTGGACTCCGTACTCTCCATAAAAGTATAAATTATTTATTTCTACTGCAGAAAGCTAAGCAAATGAACATTCATGATAGCTTGCAAAAGTAGTATAGTAACTGAAAGATCCTGGGTAGTCACGACTCGCGAGTTATATCAAGTAATATGTTAGCGAGCATCATGGAAACAGATGGGCACATGATAGAACCAAAGAAATATTGTTGTTCCCATAAATTTATATTAAGGAGGTAAAAAACACCACTCACATAGAAAAGACTACAACTACATAAACTGAATGATCAAAGCATATGAGATACTTCATCAAAAGCATAAAAAATCTCATACACAAAAAAAATCAGTATGAGAGCGTGACATGGAGTCCAACTGCATAAACCTGCAGGCAAGATGTAATATCCCTAATTTAAAATACTGTATTTTTATTATTCTAAGAAATTATTTTTTTTATTTTACTTGTTATTTTTATTTGTTAAATTGATCTATGATTTATTGTATTGTTAAATACACAAATTATTTTAGAGCATTAAATGGTAATTTGGCCTTATATATTTACCATTATTACTTGTGAGCATTTTAATTACTAATTAGTATTTTTTTATTACTATGGGTATTATTATTTAATGTTATTATTATTAGTGTTATTATTAGTAATATTGTTAATGTTGTTATTATGGTGATTATTAATTATTATTAGTTTTACTATTGTTTTATTTATTTATTTTAATATTAGCATTAATATTAGTGGCAGTGGCAGTTGTTAATTATCATTTACTATTGTTACTGTTACTATTATTATTGTTTAATATTATTAGTGTCATTGATATTATTATAAATATTGTTATTGTTGTTGCTATTAATAAAAATATTATTGCTTTTATTTATTATTATTAGTAGCAGCATTTTCCTTTTTCCTTGATTCCCTACCCATTATCTCAACCCAAACCAATAATCCTATTACCCATTATACCCAAAACCCATTTAACACTTCCTATTTAAGCCTTATAATCCTATACCCAAAACCCTTTATCCCCTAAATTAACTCCTATCAAATCTTAATCTTAACTACCTAAATCTAAATCCTAACCTAACCTTAATCTACTTCCTTCCTTCTCCTCTTCACAGCCGCAGCCCATCCATCTCCCCATTGTCGTGGCATCTTCACCCAACCTCGGAGCCCCGAGCACCTCAATCTTCTTGACAAGCACTGCCGCAAGCTCCTCTTCTCCTCCCTTTCCTCTCCACGGCCCACAAAACCCCCTCACATTGCCACACAACTATCCCTATCTCCTCTAACCGAGCCTGGTTGCACAGCAACCCTCACACCAACTAGCAGCAGTCACAGCTACTCCATGTCGCACCCTGAAGCCGCAGCACATCACCAGGCCAGCCTTCTTTATCTCCGGCGAACGCTGGGACCCTCGAATCCACCCGACCTCCTTCCTCACTCCATGGCGCACAAGCCCAACGCAGCTAACACGCCATCACCCCTAACATCTCCACACAACTCACGTCCCTCCACGTACTCAGGCCGCCTCTCTCCTCTGCATCGGATCCCAGGCCGTCGGAGCCCACCATGGCCGAGCCCAGGCCGTGCCAGCACTTTTCCACACCCGGCAGCCCTGCCTTACCATCTCCTCGGCTGCATGGCGCACCAGTCCCCTCAGCCAAGAGGCAGGACAGTGCCCCTCTCATGGCGTGAGCAGCACCAGCAAGCCAGGGCTGAGCCACCTCTTCTGCGACCTCCTTCGGCAGCCCGCGACTTCCCCAGTCTCCTCTGCGGGATCCGCCGGATCTCCGACAACCTTGGTCGTGAGTCCCTTCATCTCTTCTCCTTCTCTGTATATGAAATTAGTGTATGGGCTAATTAATGTGTGTTAAAGTTTATGAGTAATTATGTATATTTGGTGTTTGTGTGTATACATATAAGGGTGCGTGTGTGTTTTTAAATGTGTGTTTATTTATTTGCATGTGTTTATATTTGTGTATGTATATGTGTGTGTGTGTGTGTGTTTATGTATGATTGTGCGTTAGTATATATATTTGTGTGTAAGTATGCATGTATGTATTAAAGAAAATATGTATAATGTTGTGTATATGTGTACGTATGTATATTTGTGTCCGTGTGAGTCCATGTGAGTTTGGGTTGCGTGTTGCAGTGTTCGGACCCGTTTGGTGAGATTGGACCCGTTGCGAGAGACTCAGATTCATGTTCGCAGATGACCCGATACACTAGCGATTCGAAGGCCAGTCCATGAGATGATCCGGAGACCTGTACCAGTTTGTGTAGTGAACACCAGACGGCGATTCGGTTCCTTAACTGCGTCATTTCATGAGTGTTTGTTCTTACGTATTTCCTTATTTACTGTTGTTAGTAGGCGTATATATGTTACTCGTATCATTTAATCTGACTATATGATTAATTTTACCAGTGTGATTACCTGTATCACTTCATAAGATATCAAAGAACATCCACCTTATTTATTTAGTTGACATGAGCACGTATCTACGTCATTCATGTGTTGATATTTACCGCTATTGATTCAGGATTAGTTGTAGTATACCTGAGACCGGACTTGATCATGTAATATGATAAATATTAGAATATAAATATATTGATCTTAAGATTGATTGGTTTGTAATTGAGGTTAGTGATTCTTATTTTATGTGAAGTGTTTATCGAACAAATTGTTTGGTGATTATTCCAATTAGAACTCCTGTGAATATTAAGGAAGTGTCAGATATAACATTGCTTTATCGATAGACTGATTTACCGATACTTGGATTGGGATTGACTTGGTTAGATATAGATGATTATGTACTCTTATATGTTTGGACTTGGATATCGGTGACTTAAAGGATGGATATACTGATCATGTAGAGGAGGGATATACTGCTGAGTTGATTGACATGAGCTTGGTATTCATTTCAGAGGATTTTAATTAGTGTTCTGATGATTGATGTAGTTGGATTGATACTTGTGAGTATTCCCTTTTACCCTTGATTATACTGTTTGAGGATTGATGATCTTTTGATGTTGATTATCAGATATAGACCATTTTGAGTTTCATGTCGCTTGAGAACGTTTCATTATTTAGATATAATTTCGACATCTGTTGATCTAGTTGACTTTGAGGATATTCAGTAGACCTCTCTTCATGATTGGTTCTTGACTACTTCAGTTTTTCGGTATAGAAATAGAGTTATTGTGGGAGTGATTTCATTGATATCGGTGATAACATATATTTAAAGTTTGACAGTAGTTATCATTTGATCTCAGTTATTACTAACCTAGAGGATTAAAGTAGATTGGTAATGATGAGCTGATTAACTTTTTATTAGACTCAAGGTTTACAATATCAGATATTCTGACACAGATCTAGTATTTGATGTTCATAATGATTATTGAGATTATATGTAATATGGATTGATATGTAATGATCACGAGGATTGCTTTTGAGATTATGAGTTGATAGATCAGTTACAGACATAAAATCGGTGGATGAGATCTTTATATGAGATAGCACGTTGACTAGACGGTACAGGACATGTTACACAAAGTTACTGGGAAAGAATTGTTTGACCGTAACACCCTGTACAGTCTTATTGTTCATCGTATACACGGTTACTAATACTGTTTACTGTCCTGATTATTGTTCACCGTATATACGATTACCGTTACTGTTACTGTCACCACATCGTCCTAGTATTCTAGTAACATGGACTTTGTTTTAACTGAATTAAATAATAATATAGATGACAACTTATACTGAGATTAGGAAAATTGATGGAGGAGACAACGTCTGTATTTTGGTGGACCTAGGATACAGGTTGTGCAGCCGACTTACGGTTCTACTGCAGGTTTCCGGGGGATGACTGACATCCCATCTGTTTATTGTTCCACAGTGTTACTGTGAGTATTGTTCCACAGTGATACTGTGAGTACTGTTACTGACTACCTGACGGTAGGGCTTGGTTCAACGCCAGGCATCTGGGCCATGATCCCGGGTATGTACGGCACCCACTTAAAGCATAGACAATGTCTCCAACCAATCAATTTCAATAATTTAGGACCCTGATTGACACATGTAGTAGGCGTAGTATGGGATGCGTCTATTACAGATAGCAGTTGGTGTTCGCTGACATAATTAATAATGATAAATTTTTATTATGTACTGTAATTGACTGTACTCACCTGACTGATCTCATATAAGTTATGATAGACATATGACTGTATACATGAGCGGATTGTACACCAGAGTAGTGAGATATACTAGGTTGCACATTTGAGCATCAGTTGTCTGTTTTATTAGTAGTATTCTTTTACCTACAGACTATCATTTGATCAGTTATCCTTCAGTTACATTTTCATTCATGATTATTCTCTTATCATTTATTTACAGTGTATCGTGTTGTGATATATGTACACACTGTTTATATGCACGAGCACCTTCCTGTTTTTCTTACACTCATTAGGTCGCTTCCTGACGACCCTGGATTCGCACGTTCAGATATTGAACATTTTATTCTTTGATCAGGTTTCGTTGAGATTGTACGCGTTACGAGGAGCTGAAGTCTCTCTCTTCTTGATTATAGATATTTCTGCTCTTTTATTCATATTATTTCCTGATTCTATCTATATCGTATCCAGTTGCCATTTTTTTCTTTATTCATCTGCTATCAATGTGTTAGATATCTATATGTCATATTACAGTGATATTAATTTACCGTAGTAGATTTTTGTAACTTGTTCAAGTTACTTTAGGCTTAGCGTGTGTACGTAGGGTATTCTTCTCGCTTATATACGTCGTCGACTCTCGTCACGACTCCGTTTCTACGTATTTTAGAAAGCGGGGCGTGATAAAGTTTTCTTGGTATTAGAGCCAGGTTCAATATAAAAAAGGAGCTAGTTCTTACCGGTAACTTGAGACAAGTTATACGTTGCAATAAATATATACTATCCTTACAATAATACTGAGTCCACTTGAGAATTTATCGCCCTCCCTTTGGATATCCACCTTTTTTATCTTTGATATCCCTGATTCCATCTCTTATTCCAGAGTGATCTGGATTCCATCTTGATTCTTATTCTTCTTTTCGACTCTATTTCTCTGATTTCATCGCCTGAGTTTGATCACTCCATGTTGAAGCTGGTAACAGAAATCAGAGCGCGCGCGGAAGCGTGATGGATTCATGATGCACAGAGAGATTACGTAGAAGCTTGTATTTTTCCCCTTAATTTTGATTCTTTTAGTGTTCCCTACTTTATTGAAATTTTGAGGACGAAATTTTTTTAAGGTGGGTAAAATGTAATATCCCTAATTTAAAATATTGTATTTTTATTATTCTAAGAAATTATTTTTTATTTTACTAGTTATTTTTATTTGTTAAATTGATTTATGATTTATTTTATTGTTATACACAAATTATTTTAGAGTATTAAATGGTAATTTGACCTTATATATTTACCATTATTACTTGTGAGCATTTTAATTACTAATTAGTATTTTTTATTACTATGAGTATTATTAGTGTTATTATTAGTAATGTTGTTAATGTTGTTATTATGGTGATTATTAATTATTATTGGTGCTACTATTGTTTTATTTATTTATTTTTAATATTAGCATTAATATTAGTGGTAGTGGTAGTTGTTAATTATCATTACTATTGTTATTGTTACTATTATTATTGTTTAATATTATTAGTGTTATTGATATTATTATAAATATTGTTATTGTTGTTGCTATTATCAATAATTATTAGTAGTAGCATTTCCTTTTTCCTTGATTCCCTACCCATTATCTCAACCCAAACCCAAACCAATAATCCTATTACCCATTATACCCAAAACCCATTAACACTTCCTATTTAATCCTTATAATCCTATACCCTAAACTCGTTATCCCCTAAATTAACTCCTATCAAATACCAATCTTAACTACCTAAATCTAAATCCTAACCTAACCTTAATCTACTACCTAAATTATTTGGTGATTATTCCAATTAGAACTCCTGTGAATATTGAGGAAGTGTCAGATATGACATTGCTTTGTCGATAGACTGATTTACCGATACTTGGATTGGGATTGACTTGGTTAGATATAGATGATTATGTACTCTTATATGTTTGGACTTGGATATTGGTGACTTAAAGGATGGATATACTGATCATGTAGAGGAGGGATATACTGTTGAGTTGATTGACATGAGCTTGGTGTTCATTTCAGAGGATTTTGATTAGTGTTCTGATGATTGATGTAGTTGGATTGATATTTGTGAGTGTTCCCTGTTTTACCCTTGATTATACTGTTTGAGTATTGATGATCTTTTGATGTTGATTAGCAGATATAGACCATTCTAAGTTTCATGTCGCTTGAGAACGTTTCATTATTTAGATATGATTTTGGCATCTGTTGATCTAGTTGACTTTGAGGATATTCAGTAGACCTCTCTTCATGATTGGTTCTTGACTACTTCAGTTTTTCGGTATAGAGATAGAGTTATTGTGGGAGTGATTTCATTGATATCAGTGATAACATATATTTAGAGTTTGACATTAGTTATCATTTGATCTTAGTTATTACTGACCTAGAGGATTAAAGTAGATTGGTAGTGATGAAAGAGATGATTAACTATTTACTAGACTCGAGGTTTACAATATCAGATATTCTGACACAGATCTAGTATTTGATGTTCATGATGATTATTGAGATTATATGTAACATGGATTGATATATAATGATCACGAGGATTGCTTTTGAGATTATGAGTTAATGGACCAGTTACAGATATAAAATCGGTGGATGAGATCTTTATATGAGATAGCACGTTGACTAGACGGTACAGGACATGTTACTGTATTATTTCATGTTACACAAAATTACTGGGAAAGAATTGTTTGACCGTAACACCCTATACAGTCCTATTGTTCATCGTATACACGGTTACTAATATTGTTTACTGTCCTGATTACTGTTCACCGTGTATACGATTACCGTTACTGTTACTGTCACCACATCGTCTCAATATTCTAGTAACATGAACTTTGTTTTAACTGAATTAAATAATAATATAGATGGACAACTTACACTGAGATTGGGAAAATTGATGGAGGAGACATCTGTATTTTGGTAGACCTAGAATACAGGTTGTGCAGCCGACTTACAGTTCCACTACAAGGTTCCAGGGGATAACTGACATCTCATCTGTTTATTATTCCACAGAATTACAGTGAGTATTATTCCACAGTAATACTGTGAGTACTGTTACTGACTACCTGGCGGTAGGCCTGGTTCAACGCCAGGCATCTGGGCTATGGTCCCGGGTATGTACAGGACCCACTTAAAGCATGGGCAATGTCTCCAACCAATCAGTTTCAATAATTTAGGACCCTGATTGACACATATAGTAGGCGTACTATGGGATGCGTCTATTACAGATAGCATTTGGTGTTCGCTGATATAATTAATAATGATAAACTGTTATTATGTACTATAATTGAATGTACTCACCTGACTGATCTTATATAAGTTATGATAGACATATGACTGTATACATGACCGGATTGTATATCAGGCTAGTGACATATGCTAGGTTGCACATTTGAGCATCAGTTGTCTGTTTTATCAGTAGTACATGCAGACTATCATGTTATCAGTTATCTTTCAGTTACATTTTTATACATGATTATTCTGTTATCATTTGCAGTGTATCGTGTTGTGATATATGTACACACTGTTTATATGCACGAGCACATTCCTATTTTTCTTACACACTCATTAGGTCGCTTCCTGACGACTCAGAATTTTGCACGTCCAGATATTGGACATTTTATTCTTTGTTCAGGTTTCGTTGAAATCGTACGCCTTACGAGGAGCTAGAGTCTCTCTTTTCTTGATTATAGGTATTCCTGCTCTTTTATTCATGTTATTTTCTGATTCTATTTATATCGTATCCAGTTGCCATTTTTTCCTTTATTTTCTGCTATCATTGTGTTAGATATTTATATGTCATATTGCAGTGATATTGATTTACCGTAGTAGATTTTTATAACTTGTTCAGGTTACTTTAGGCTTAGCGTGTGTACGTGGGGTATTCTTCTCACGTATATACGTCGCTGACTCTCGTCGCGGCTCTGTTTTCACGTATTTTGGGAAGCGGGGCATGACACAAGGTAGAACAGTAATAATTTATTATGGCAATAAGGCTCTTTAAAATTCTGCCACACATGTATATTTTATTGATAACATGGTTATTCTTTTTTGTCCCCTTCTGTTTCCAGTTTAGGCCCTAGAATCATCAAGTAGATACACGATCGCCAGCAGGTAGATAAGAAGATATAGAGATGTCATCTAAGCAAACATCCGTGGACCCACAGGATTTATTGACCAGCCAATCTAACTGTTGCTGTTTGAAAATTAGTAATGATCAGAAACAGTCTGAGGGAGAGTAATGTAAAATGAGATCGCAATCGCCTTCAATCCAAACAGAGGAAAAACTAGGGTTTGTAAAAAGAAGAACAAAGAAATACATAAGACATGAACCTGATAAGATTTAAGCTTCACACCCCTTGCACCAGATTGGGCTTCACACCCTTTACACCAACCTCAAGATCATAAGAACGCAGGTTTCAAGAAATTAACTAGAAAAGTTCAAATTTATTCATTCATTAATCCCATTAGAGAGGCCTTGAGGCCTATTTATAGGCTTTACAAAATTCAATTCTCAGAATATAATCGGTGTGGTACTAAATTTCAAAAGAAAAGAAAACAATTAAAATCAAAATAAAATAAAGCAGAAAATACATAACGCTAAACTAGACCCAAAGGAATGCATCATGTCGTCTTCTAATGTAGCCTTTCTTAAACGATGTGGTGCCCTCATCATTTCTCTCGGGGTGAGAAAAACTCGACCCTGTTAAGTGTAGACCCCCACACGAAGCATCTCAATCGGGCCATGGTGATGGTCGGAGAATCGACGGTCGTGCATCAAGCCTGAACCAAGGTAGTAGAGGTGGAACTGGCCTCCGTGATGAATCAGCTGCAGTCGATAGTAGATCTGAAAAAACATATGCATCAGAAAGAGTCGAATACGCCCACTGAAAACTGATCTAATACCAAGATTTCATGAGATATCCAACTCATCGATAATGAAAGTAATCCTCCTCAGGACTCTAGAAGGATATATATACATGTCAAGTGTACAACAGACCCACAGTTTCGAAAGAAAATCTCTCAGAGTGAATCGTAACTATCACCAGATTTTTAAGTGCAAATTCCTACAAAATACTATATGGATAGGCAACAAATTTGTAGTCATCATTGCAAATTATTTTCTGTCTACTGGTCTCATCATGTATTTCCGGCAAATGTGATGCAACAAAATCACTAGGTAAAACTCCTGCAAATACAAAAAATGAGATATATGGGTTTCGTAGGAGGACATACATTGAACACCTCTAAAGATATAACATTACTAGAATTGACAGAAGTCTAAAGAAACTCAGAAAAGAACTTCAAATAATTACTAAAAGAAACACTAAGATTAACCCGAGAAACAATATGAAGAAACCCTAAAAACTCACTAGTATCAACACTAGTAGCAATTATCTCATGCTCAATCTCTTCCTCTATCGTGGGTGTAGAAAGTGAACACCCAACGTCATATAAGGGTGTACTAGACTCAACTAATGCATCCTGAACGTTACTAATACTCTTTTCATGAATATGGATTCCATCAAGTGCGGGTGTACTAGACTTTTATTAACTCAGTAACATCACTAGTAACCTCAGAAGGAATGTGGACACCCTCGACAATCCTCGAATTATCCATATCATTAATACGCACATCTATATGTAAACTCTTCGAGGGGCACCGGTAATCGTAATGTCCAAATTCTTCACACTTAGAATACTTGATCGAGGGGCACTCGTAAGCATGGTGTTCATATTCCCTCACATGTAAAACACCACTTTCTGGTTTTGAAAATGGATCTCCTCTCTAAAGGCAGTGTTCTAAATATCCCTGATATAACCCCGATATTGCGCCGATATTGCGTTTACGACACCTAGCCGCAATGATTTTGCACATCCAAACCGATATAGCGATTTTCACCCAAAATCGCCGATAAATCGGCATGGACCCGATATATCGGCCGCAATTTCAGCGATTTGGATCCGATATAGCGTTTTACCCTCAATTTCTAGGTTAGGTATTTGGGTAATTCGAGCGATGTGGCATTTGTAAAGATTCTACACTTGGATAGTGATTATGCATTTATAAGCTTATGCAAGTTATCGAGTTAAGTATATGTTAAACATATAAGTATGATGTTTTATGTAGCTTTATATAATTTATGAATATATTGTCTTATTGAGATGCAATTTAAGACAAGAAGATATGTATATTTACAGTCCGATTTTGACATCCGATTTTTGAAATATCCCCGATATGTCCCTGCTATATCCCCATTCTGATAAATTTTCCGGCCGATATAGCCGCTGTGGCCGCCATTTAGAACACTGTCTAAAGGTGCTCTAAGAGAAAATTCTAGCTCTAAAGCCAAAAGAAATGTCACTTCACAGACTAAATGATATAAAAAGTAATCTCTTTGAAATCAAGTCTCAAACTGTTATAAACCATATATATAGTAGGAAGATGGTCCATCTGAAAGTCACATCTAAATACAAGCTCCTCAAATTTAAGCCTATACTCGATAACAGAAAAATCTTCCTGACGTAGATAAAACAACTCTTCTAAAAATCAGGCTCTATAGGAAGAGGTAACATATTTTTCCTGAAGATTTTCATTCATTTTATCCCACATTTCTATAGGTCTCGAGTATGTTCTCGCTAGTTGTCTTTCTACGATAGTTCAATAATCCTGAGCTGAATATTTTAGTTTAAGCTTAGCAAACCGAATTCTACGCTCATTAGAAAATTCATACAAATCAAAATAATAATCCATGTGTGCTATCCAATCACGAGGGTCAGTGTCCCATAAAAATAAAGAGGCGCAACGCTGCTTCTTCGTTGGACTTGTTCTCTCCTAACAACACGCCAGTTATAAAATTACACTCTCTATTGCAATGTTGTAAATCCGTATTTCATGACTCTAGGGGATGCCTAAATCTCGTGCTAAACTCAGACATACCTACAACTTAATCTAGGACAGACTGCAATGCAAAAGAATACAAACAAGCGGATGATTATGCAAAATTTCTAGACTCATATAAAACTAAATGCATGCAATAAATTGTGAAAATTACAATCCTAAAAGGCTCAATCCCTATATGTAAGGAAATATAATCTTAAATGATAATGTTAAGCAACCAACAAATGAGATCAATAAGCATTAACAATTAACCATGATAAACTTCAAATAAATGCACAACCCGTGAAATTTGCAAGAAATGTCAATTAAAATTGGATTAAATTACGATATCACCTGAGAAGCTGAGTAGTTCATGCTCAAACATAAGTCACGTAAAAGTATATATGACTAATAGGTGAAAATCTTGCATGAAAGTTCTGAGACAGCCGCAACACAGGCTGGGCGTGACTAGAAGACTGCTTCAAAACAGTTAGAATCAGGCTTGAAACGTGCTCAAAATGACTTCTGAAGCAATCCTGCTGAGTTGGGTCCAAGTCGGGACCGAGTTAAGACTAGTCCGGCCTGGTCAACTCAGCACTGCTCAGATCGGTCGGGTCGGTCTGAACCGTCAGCTCTGCTCGGGTCAGTTGGCTCAGGTCTGAGTTGTCGGCTCGGTTCGGTCGGCTCGGGTCCGAGTTGTTAGCTCAAGTCGGCTCGGGTCACCGCTGCGGCTCGGGGTCGGCTCAGTCGGCCCGGGTCAGCTCAGATTGGCTCAAGTCGGCGCCATCAGCTCAGGCGGTTCGAGTTGGGTCGAATCGCTATCGGGTTTACTGTAAACCCGAAGTGAATTCAGATCTAAATTCCCACTCAAGTTAGTGTGGATGGCGGTGAAAAAGGCGTTATAGAGTCGGCGGTGATGTTGATCTCATTGTCAACAGAGTCGACGACAGAGTCACGGAGGAGAAGACGACGGGGTTGCAGTGGCGACGAATTGGATCTGTGAGGAAGTTGTCAGCAAGGAGATCTCAATGAAGATGGTGGTGAGATCGAGATGAAGATGCGGCAAAGTCGTTGGCTTGTCGGCGGCGATGCGGCGGTGACATCAATGGATTGGTGGCGAGTCCAAGAGCAGAGAGAGATGGAGGAAAGGCGACTGCGGCTTGGCAGCCCTGGGTTCGATTGTCGAGGTCTGTTATCGGAGGCGAAGAAGTCGAGTTGTGCTGGTTGTCGGTGATGTAACAGAGGTTGGCGAGAGATGACGACGAGGCCTGGGAAGATGTTGAGGGGTGAAACTGTGACGGGGCTAGTGTAAATGTGATGGTTGTTGGGAAGAGGAAGGTGGCGGTCGGGGAAAGGGGAGCAAAAGAAGGGGTTGATCGTAGGCGGCGTGACTGGAGAGGGGAGAGCCCAGAGGACGTTGTTGAGGGGAGGCGTGGATGGCAGCTGTAGAGGGCAGGGTTATGGTTTTGGGTCTTGAAGGCGGAGAGAAGATGGATGAACAATACAGTAACTATTGAAATCTTTTTATGAATTTGAAAGAATTTTCAGGGATTTTGCTACAGAAATTTTTTTTGCGGGATCAGATGTAGGGTTTTAGATTTAGGTTTTTGTGGGATCAAATCTAGAGTTTTTTTGGGCAAGCTAGGGTTTAGAGAAACGAGCTAGGGTTTGGAGAAAAAAGAACTAGGGTTTTCGAGTTTTTTTTAGAAAAATTGAAAGAGTTTGAAAACCTAAAGCTCTAATACCAAAATAATGTAAAATATGGGATCACAACCGCCTCAATCCAAATAGAGGAGGAAAAACTAGGATTTGAAAAAAGAAGAACAAAGAATACGGAAGAAGACAGGAACCTGATAAGATTTGGGTTTTACACCCATTGCACAAGATTGGCTTCACACCTTACGCCAACCTCAAGATCACAAGAACTCGAATCTCAAGAAATTAACTAGAAATTTTCACATTTATTCATTCATCAATCTCATTAGAAAGGTCTTGAGACCTATTTATATGCTTTACAAAACTAAGTTTTCAAAATATAACCGATGTGGTACTAGATTTCAAAAGAAAAGAAAACAACTAAAATTAAAATGAAATAAAACAAAAAAAATGCATAACACTAAACTAGACCCAAAGGAATGCAGCACGCCGTCATCTAGTGTAGATTCATTCAGACAGCGTGATGCCCTCGTCAGATAGGGTCATCAAGCAGTATTTTTTCTAACCTCAATGAATTACCAGTGATCCTACTCTTGAAGAGTATTTAGAGAATACCTCCCCGTTGCCAGTAGAGCATTAAAGAGCTTCCACTTGCAAATCCACGCAAGTTTGGGGCCCAAACTGAAAACCAAAACTAACCATGTTACATGTTTAAATACAATACATGGTGTGCAATTGTGTAAAAAGCTCATTGAGACATACAAGCTTGAAGAAACAGTTGAAGAACAGTTGAACATGTTCATTAGGTTCATACTTCAAGCAGAAAAGATGGCATCAGACTCTGAATAAATCCAGTAACAACAACAAAAAGGCAGGAAAAAAGAAAACTTCTTACAGCGAGGACTTGCCTTTACCACTTGATGAGGGGCGACATAGGAATGACAGATCTATTTCTTCCCAAAACTACCCAAGTCAATAAAGTCTGCCAGTGCACTCAGGAGAACCACAGAAACACGCTTTCTCTTTTATTTGCCTTCTGAATCTCTAACTTGATCAATAGTGTAATTGTAATGATATGTCAACTCTTGTAAGGGTGGGATGTTATCAACAGCAAAGAACATTACGTGAGGCACTTTCTTATCATCATGATCATAAAGCAAATTTTGAGCGTAAAGGTTGGGTGAACAGCTATGATTAATAAATCTACCCACATTTCCATACTCGGCTGCATCAATTGTGAAACCAACATCCTTCAGCTCAGAGTCAATACCAGAGGCAGCGTCAGACTGCACGCCTGGTATAAAACCTGGGAGACCCTCCCATAGAGTATGGTCATCGTAATTATGCCCTATATCAAAGAGATACTCATCATTGACCCTGTTTTCAGCCTCTGCATCCTCGAGCATCTCTCCTAGGTACTCACACACAAAAGTGCCAGAAGGAATGGAATACAAGGATCTCACTCCCCAACCCCTTGATTTGGTCTTAAAGATCTCCAGTGGCAGTCGAAGACCATGTTGGCTGACCTTGTTATGGCACGATGGAGGGCACTTGCAGGAAGGACCACACTCATAAACAAGGGGCTTTGCCTGGACAATAGCGCCATTGAAGTTAAATGGAATTTCCCCTCCGTTTTTTATTGCACAAGCACACCTCTCAGAGTCGGAACAACCGTCTATGCAGTCACAGCCCCTTGGAGGTTTCTTAACATACCATGAAGGGTATATGACCTTTGTTATGTATTTAAAAGGCATTGGCTGGTCACTGTCAACTGTATTCACTGCACATATGGGTATCCTTTCCTTCCCATCAGATATATCTTTCACACAGAGGCCTTCCCTTACTTTTGACTTCTTTGTCTTCTTGACTTCTTTTAGAGCAATTTCAGGTTGCCCGGGCATTCTCCTCAACTGGAACTTGAAAACATTGAAATTGTTACTCCCCATCTCTGGCCAGTATTTCTCAACAATATACAACCCATCATAGGTAAATGTGGTAACCAGCTTGGGTTTCACATCCTGAGAATCACTTTTGACAAGCTCCTTAGAACCGTAAACAACCCGGACAGGTGTGCGGGCATCTATACTGTTCTTTAGAGCCAGGTTTCCCCGTTCAAGTTTCTGATCTCCTGCTTGTTTATCTCCACCCCCGGAAGCATTTCCTCCTGAACCAGAATATATCAAGACATCGGTACTGTCAATGTCATCAGGATAACCCCCAGATGCCACAATACTCGTCGCCAGAAGCATACCATTTTTCTTGGTGTAATCAATTCCTCCTTGGAAAGGACGGTGAATTCCAATGATGGAAAGTTCCACCCTATAGTGAAATTCATCTCCAACCTCAACTCCAGGCACAGGTCCTATGATTGGGTCACCATGGTTCACCCATTGGTTACTGTCCTTCAGCATACGAGCAGCCTTCAAATCAACCCTTTCCTTCTGAGTCTTACTGTTATCCTTTGAGATTGCTTCCTCTCCTGGTAAGAGCTTTCCCTTTGACTTCTTTTCCTCTCCCTGTACGAGCTTCCTACATATCAGCTGAAACATTCGCAGAGTCCTCTTAACCATATTGCGACTGACAGCCTCATCACTGCTGGCGCCTTTGTGAAGTGGTGCGGAAGGGACACATGGGGTCATAGTGATACATAATGCATGTGATTCGTTATATAAGGTGAGGGCCATTTCATTCGCAGCATCTTGAGGTGGAAAATCTTCCTCATCTTCCACGCCCACTCTATTCTTAAGTCGAGAAGCGAGGCTCCGCTAGAGACACTAGCAGGATTGCCACCCAACAATGTTTTTGCCGTCTTTGTTTTGACTTTCGGAGTGATGGAACGGGAAACGATAGCACCTGACTTCTTGCCCTTCCTCCATGGACAGTTTTCAGCAGACATCAAAGCTTGCACGATTACCTTATCCCCATAAGCTTCAAGTGAGTCGTCCCCTTCTTCATCTACCAAATTTCTCTTTAAATTTTGACGACCCTGTGGAATCTTGATGGATCCTTTGCTTGCTGGTTTCCCTACCAAACTCTTCCCTGCTTTGTCCGCTGTTTTAATTTCGGATGGAGTCCTTGCATCTCGTGATTCTTTAACTTGAAGATTATTCCCAACTTGTTTCACACCATGCCCTTCCAACTTCTTCTCAGGAGTATATCGAACTAGCATTTTCTTCTCACTCTGGTCGTCCAATGCACACTCGCTTGAGCTACTCTTCAAGGGAGACTTAGCCCGAACATTGCTGCTGCTTTCCTGAGCATTCTGTCTGATTTTCTTAGCCTCCCTCCCTTTCACCTCAGTGCCAACCATTTCCGCAGATGAAACACTATCTGAACCATCCACAACCTCTCTCTGCTTCGATAATGGCTTCTTCTCAACCTCCGAACACTTAGCCTTGGGCTTAATTGTAGTTTCACTGCTAACTTCTTTAACCTTCACTTTGAATTGCTTAGAATCATTCCTTTTGACCTCACCCTCAATCTTTTTAGCAGAAGAAACCCCAACAGCCGCAGGTTTCTTCTTCTCTCCATCCGATGTCTTGACCTTTGGAGGCTTAACAACAACAGACTCACCATCTGTTTCTTGAAGATTCTCGTCTTTCTTTCTCACTTCATCCTCAACCTTCTCACAGGATTCACCCGCA
This sequence comes from Agave tequilana, assembly GCA_038442645.1. Taxonomy (NCBI): domain Eukaryota; kingdom Viridiplantae; phylum Streptophyta; class Magnoliopsida; order Asparagales; family Asparagaceae; genus Agave; species Agave tequilana. The sequence continues at coordinate 42,265 of JAVJIF010018803.1, read as the reverse complement.
GCCAAGCCTTTGCCCTTGTCACCATCCATCCTCACCTCATCATCAGCCTTATCAGCGGATGCCACAGCCTTCTTCTCATTTTCAAAGGCCTTGCTCTCGGAAGAAGCAGCAGGCCCGACCTCCAAATTTGCCTTCTTGCTAACTTTAGGAGCAGCCCTCCCGCAACCAACTGGAAAGTCTCGAACAGCCGACACTTTTCTCCTCTTTAAAACAGGAAATCGTGTCAAACTGCAAGTCTCCTCCTTCATACCTCCATTCACACATTGCTTCGAACTGCTTGGTTCTTCCATGTGCCCATTAACCTTCACCCCGTCCACCTCCATGTGCTCATTAACCTTTACCCCATCGATTGGCAGCCCCATCTCAAGCCGATTCTCCTCCTTCACATGCCCATTAACCTTCACTTCAAGCCGATCCTCATCCTTCACATGCCCATTAACCTTTACCCAATCAACCGGCGGATCTTCCACCTCCATGTGCCCATTAACCTTCCCCCCATCGCCGGGCAGCACCACATCCAGCTGACCCTCCTCCTCCACGTGCCCATTATCCTTCGCCTCCGCGACCTGCAGCCCCACCTCCGGCCGATCCAAACTCTCCTTTGATAGCTCCAATGCCTCCAATTTCACACCACCATTCGCATGTTCCGCAAGATGCCCATTAATCTTCACCCCCTCTACCTGCAGCACCGCCTCTGGCCGATCCAAATTCTCCTCCGGCGTGTTCCAAGATTCCGACTTCACACCATTTTCAGCTAAGACCTTCGCAGATTCAGCTCCAAGATTCCGATCTGAATCTCTGGGCTCCTCTCTGGGGGCCCTGAACGAGCTCCCCGCTTCAGATGCAGCATCTGCGTCGCCATTCTTGGCTTTTGAGGCTGATTCAGCGGCGGCAGACGGAGGAGGAGCAGCAAGATTAGGTACCTTGTTTCCGCAGCCCTTGGGGAAGTCGCGGACGGCGGAGACGGCTCTCCGCTTGATGTTGACCGGAACCTCCCCCACATCGCCAAGTTAGAGGAGAAACTGGACCCAAATTCCTGCGCCAAAAAAAACAAGAAAAGAAAATTGGGCACCCTGATTAGTGGAGGTTCTTGAGGGTCAAGACTCGACCTTGATTTGATCGGGATTTGGGGGAATGGAGATTTTACCAAATGTGGGCGGGATCGTCAGCGGCTATGATGGCGGGCGGAGCAACGGTCGGGTTAGGGTTTCGGGCGGGGGCGGGGGGCGGCGAGAGAGAGGAAAGAGACCGATTCAATGGGAGATGGTTTTTATATCTGCCATTTTCTGTTCGGACCTGTTTTTTTGGGAAAAAAAAAAGAGAGGAAAAAAACCCGAATTTCAACTGTGAGACACCACTCCTCCACGTTGATTTTTTTTTTTTTTTTTTTTTTTTTGCCGTTTGCTTCATTTGAGGGTTGTTTGTTTGTAGGGGTGGCAATTGGGTCGGGTCGGGTCGGGTCGTCCCGACACTATTACTGCTCGACCATATAATAATCGGGTCGGGTCGATCCGACCCGATTATTATACGGATCAAAAATTCAGATCCAAACCCGACTCACTCTTAGTCGGGTCGACCCGACCCGACCCATTTGACCTGATTATTAAATTTTAAATACAATTTCTTTACACTTTATTACCAAATTGTTGGGTGGTGTAGTTAGTCATCACACTAAACTCTACACACTAGAGGCCACGGGTTCAAAATTGGTCTTACGCATATTTTTTGACAATTTGAATTAGGCGAAGGCGGGGAGGCGGGGGCGGCGGATGAGGAAATCAAGAGGAGGAGGCCGAGGAGGAGAGAGAATAATTGGGTCTGGCGGGTCAAGTGGGTCTGGCGGGTTCAGGTCGACCCGACCCATTTAATAATCGGGTCAGATGGTCGACCCGATTACGACCCAAACCCGATTAGCCCAAACCAGACCCACTAACTTCGGGTCGGGTCGGGTCGAGTCTGGCGGGTCGCGACCCGTCTGCCACCCCTATTTGTTTGGACGTAACAAAGACCGTTATTTATAAATGGCTTACAATTCAATTACAATTATGATGTTTGTTTGGACCGTAATCCATAAAAGACTTAAGCAACCAACAACCACTCATTTGTAACTCAAATATCACTCACTTACAGCCCACTTACAGTTAATTTTGTGGTCATCTAAATTTATATTATTTTTTATGTTAATATTAATTTTTTAGTATTTAATAGTTTTAGTATTTATTTGCAATATTAAAATTTTTAAAATCATCAAATAGTTAATTTTGTGGTCAAATTTTTCACTTACGACTTACACATTACGACAACCAAACACCGTAAAATATAATACACTTTCTCATTTACAACTTTATATTACCAACCAAACACTGTAAAACTTACATGCATGCAACTCATTTACAACTGTAAAAGAATTTACCAATTGCGACTTACGAATTACAGTTAATTACGACACCCAAACCGACCTTTGGTATAGAAAATATTCATCGTGGCACAGATCTTATAATCGGATCTGCATAAATCATCGTGAGAACTACGAATTTGATCAGATCTCTAATTTTTTAACTGTAGCTACAATGAACAAGCGTAAAAACTGCATGATTTAACCAATTCTCAGATATCTCCTTTGTAACAATGGACCCTTCATTCATTTAGGGTTTGGACAAAATGTGTACAGTGAAGGCAAAGTGACGCGTGGCACATAATTTATTTCTTTTCTTTTCTTTTCTAATTTATGATATTGAATGTTTAAAAGAATTTTGATATTCATTGATTATTTAATCTGAAATGTTATATTAAAATAAGAAACATAACTATCTGAATAGAAAACAGAATAATGATATTGAAATTTTAATTTAAAATAATAATTTTCAATATCATGCTTCTAAGAGGTTCCTATATTCCCCTATCCATCCAAATAATTGTCTAAAAATTATCATGAATTGTTTTTCTCAAATTTTCACCAATATCACATGTTTTTTAATTTTCTTAAACATCCAAAGTTGCCTGATTAATTAAAAACTTTACCCATTGTTTTGCTTATTTTGCACATTTTTGGATCATTTTCCAGATATGTGAACAACTGAATTGAAGGTACAAAGATTTTAGTGAATTAATTAGAAATTAAAACAACTGAGGTTTGACTCAATAACTAAGAGCACTTCCACCGCTGTGCTCGGGCAAAAAGCATAACGGGGATTTTTGGCCAAAGATTAATTTATCTGTGCTTGAGCTTGAGCTCTTTATCATTGAGTTGTAACCAGACAATATGAGACCCGCCATTGATGAGAATGTTTTTACAAGAATGTATGGCAAATGGGTGTAGTGACAATGCCCCAAGGCTACAACCTTTTTTTTTTCAAAAGAAAATTTCTGAATTAAATCTTAAGCAAACAGGCTCAAATTTTAAGAGATAACTCTAAAACTAGTGTTTTCTTTTTCCCTTTTTCTTTTTTGGTCAGAAAAAAATTCACAGAAATTTATTCATTCACTATTAAGTCTAATATGTGAATAACCCATAAAACAAAAATGTGGAACTCGTGGTATACAATCTAAACACCATTCACCATTTGTTTCAGTATGAGATTAAACCTTCACACAAGGAAATGCATAGTTCATACTGTCAGTAAGGATTACAAACCATAACTCTCACCACCCAGAGAATAATAAATTTCAAACTTGTTGGCATCTTCAACCCAAAAAAGAAATGGAAAATAAAGCACTACACCGAAAGGAATCTGACACTCAACAAATCAATGGAACTACCTGAAAGCGACTCTAGTGAGCAAATAACACGCATACATACAGTACAATGGTTGATCCCTGTAACAAAGTCTGTACAAATAAATTTTACATCGCGCATAATTCTGGCACAGTGAAGTCCATATAATAAGCAAGCTGTTTACATGACAGAATGATGTTACAGGAACAAGCCATGAAATATGATAGCAAAAGCTTGCTGCTCCATGTAAATATTCAATCTTCGGCACAAGTATAGACATATTCCTTTCTTCCTTCACTCTCCATTCTGCAAGTAGGAAACGTTAAATTAGTCGTGGAGTGCATTTTTTGACCGTTATGCATCAAAACAATGCACAGTTAAAAAGGAGTATGCAATGGAGTCTTCAAGATCCAGTGATACAGATGATTATCTTAGTGAAGTCTCAGCTTCCAAGGAAACTCTATTTAAGTGATGTATGTCCTGGTGACTAATAAAGGACAATATGGAATATATGCAAAACATGTGAAACTATGCCCATGAAATATTCAGATTCTTGTTTCAGAAAAATCTGAAAGGTAAAAAAGAAATCATTTCTCAAATAATTCTGACCAAGTTCTCTGAGAAATAGACAAACATGATGATCCCAAGCAAATGAAGAGAAACTCAACTAATTGTGTCTCATTTTCTTATGATCTACTCACCTATGAAAAAGTTTGGTCTAAGATTTCGATAATCAAACGAACCACGCAATACACGTCTCAAGGGTATAAAGCTGGCTTCCAGTTCCTTGAGACTGATCACGACATCCCGGCATGAGACTGAGAATGAATGGGCTTTATCAAAGGAGAGCAACTGCAAATACTTGACACAAGGTATAATATGGAAAGATGCTCATATTAACTAGAGGTATCTGTTTACTATCTAACAGAGATGGAAACATGGTCCTGCCACCACGAATTGCACAGGGCCCCACCTGTCACCCTCCAGTAGTCAGCCAGCTATATAGCTAGTTAGCAAGTTTAATGAGCATTAAAAACATTTTTTTAAGCAAATTTATCTTTGTTAACAAAAATACTCTGTCCGCTTTGATTACTCCCTTTCAAGCATTTCTTGAATCATTTGGCACAATATCTTGATGGAAATCACTTTTAGTTGCTTTCTATTGTAGTCTTTTTATTTGCTATTATTGGAGGCTTTTATTATTTAGTCTCACATTGCTTGTGATGGGAAATTTTGCTTTGTAGTAGCCTATTTAAAGAGGCTCAACTTAATGAATAAGGTAAACAATGATTAAATAAAAATTTTCTAGTAAAGTTTCTTGAACTCTTGAGTTCTTCAGATTAGGGTGTGAAGCCCGTGGCGTAAGGGTATGAAACCCCACCCAAATCTATCCAAAACCCTAATTTCTCTTTTCTATTTTCCAGTCAAAACCCTAGTTCCCAATTTTTAGTTTGAAGGTAACTGTGATCCTCTCGTATTACATTAGTTTGGTATCATAGCAACTGATTTTCAGCCCCCTTCAAAATTTTCTTTTCCCTCTCCAAAAAAAACCTTTAAATCTAAATCCCTAGACCTACTTCCATAAAACAAGTATTGTTTTGTGTCTGATTACTGTTCCGTGAACATTAATCATCTGATTATTGTTCTTCACCCAATCATCATCTCCATCATTATCATCATCATCAACTCCACCATCACCTCCTTCAAGAACATCACTGCTGCCCCTTTCCTTCGCCATCACCTCCCCTCTTCCAAGCGCCGATCCTCTCAGCGAGATTAACCATCCAACGCCGCCGCCACCATCACTGCCAGCCAGATCCGCCACCACCATCACCTCAAAGCTCCAGCATCGCCACCACCACCTCCCATCATCATCGCCACCATCCACTGCCACCACCCTCCTCCCAGCCAGACAAATCTCCGCCTCCGCAACCCAATCAGTGCCTGGCCCTCATCGTTGTTGGAGCCTTATCGTCATCATCGTGGTCTCATCAGAGCTCCTCCATCGTCGGATCTCCTTTGATGTTGCCGCCAGCGCAAGGCCCCATTGCCGTTGTTAATTATCGGGCCTACAATACCTAGCTTGAGCAAAAAGGCTGATGAAATTTTATTGGGTCATTTGGGTTTTAAACCCAACCTGCTTGCTAAGTAACTAATCAGGTTTGAATCGGGTCAGATTCATAAAACCGACCCAAACCCAATCCATTTCCACTTACCGGGCTAGGTTTGATCCAGACTAAGTCAGGTCAAGCCAGACTCAAGTTGAGTGACTAGCCAACTCAGCCGATGTAACACCTTATTCCCAGAATACGAACTTAGATGCGTATTTTGATTTACTGATCATATTCTTTCAACTTTTCTTCATATTTTTTTGTTTTATGATTATTTAGATCATCATTTGGTATTTGGATCTCGTTTCCTGATTTCAGAATCAACCCGAGTCTGAACCAGGGACCCGATCCTAGTTTATTGATCGATTTGACCTTTCTGGTTGTCAGATTTGACCAATTTTAGTTTCAAATCTCGTTTTTCAATATTTTAGATTTTTCATGAATTTCTGAAATTTTTCTGAATTAAATTACAAAATCTTCAAAATCGGTATCGACTAGTGCCGCCGATCGATTCTCGGATTTTTAGTTTATAAAGAAATTGAATTTCTAGAAACCGCTTTCATATTATTTCTTAAAATTATATTTTTCTAACTAAACACATTTTTGGAGATTTTTCTGAATTTATCAGAATTTCACCGGATTTGGTGTCGACCGGTATCGCTGGTTGATTCCAAGATTTTTAAATTGAAAATGGATTGAATTTCTGAAATCTGATTTCTCCATGTTCCTTAATATAATATTTATTATTTTTACGAATTTTTGAGAATCGTTCCGAGTTACTTTATTTTCTGGGCTTTTTCGGAGTTTTCAGTGTTTTACCAGATTTCGAGATTTTATCCAGATATTTTTCTTTTTTTCTTTTTTTCTGAATTTTTCTCCTCTACCCATTTACTTCTCTTTTCCTTTTCTTTTCTTTTTCCTTTCAATTTTTCTCAAAAATTCCTCCACCACATAATAAATATCTCCCAACCACTTCTCTTTCTCCTCATTATGACGAGTACCCAGCTCGTACCCAGACGTGGATCTCAGTCCCGCGTCTGGGCTCAACCCAGTTAGACGCGGGTCTAGCTTTTAGTTGAGACGCGGGTCTCATCCCACTCAACACTTATATATATAGATATATTTACAGACCCCTTTCTCTCTCTCTCCCTCCTTCATTTTCTTCCTCTTCTTTCTTCTTCAAAACGCAGAGCAGTAGCATCTCCGCGTCACCTCCTTGGCCGGCGACCCTAGGTCGGCGACCACCACCTCCTCCCTCTCTCACTACCCAACAAACTACCCAACACCATCTCCACCTTCATTTCACAACTCCATCACCACCATCACAACACCCATAAACCACCACATTCTCCATTTCCACCACCACCACCTCGTCCACCACCAACATCACTAAGCGTCCTCCTTGTTAGTCCCGACAAGTTTCAACACTCCTCCGCCGTGCTCTTTCATCTTAACCTCTCATCGTTTTCCGAAATACCGTTTCGCCAACCTCCAATACCTCACCTTCAACCAGACTTGCACGATCCTTCTCCTTTTCCTTCGGCCCCGACAGGCCGCGCCTCCACGCCGATGCCGCCATCCCTCCACGCCAGCGCTGGCGCCGCCCGGCCAGGCCAGGCCGGCCAAACGCCCTTCCTTCTTCTTTTACCTTTCTTTTCCTTTTTTTCTTTCTTTCCTTCTTCCGTTTTCTTTTTTCTTCCTTTTCTTTTCCCAGTTCCTGTGCAGCACCTCTTTCACTCCCTATCTCCCTTTTCTCTCTCGCCCTCTCTCTGTCTCACTCCCGCTCTCTCCCTCTCTTATTCAGTCTCTCTTTTTCTCTTCTCTCTTTATCTCTCTCACACACATTTTCTATCTCTCTCTCTGTCTCTCTTATCTCCCTCTCCCGCACTCCCTCTCTTTCCCTGTCTCTCTATCTCACTCTTTTCTGTTCTCTCTCTTGCCCTCTCTCATCCTGATAAAGGGCTCAGCCTCCGGGCTTGCTTGATGAGAATTGGCAAGTGAAGTTTAAAGTGTCAGAGGTGTAGTGTTAACTTGACAAATTTGAAAGCTTGCTACTCTATATAGAGTTGAGACAAGTAAGGTTTGTACTTACTAGGGAGTATTGAGATTTTTTTTTTGTTGCCAGAGGTATAATGTTAACATAGCAATGACTGCATTTTGTAGACCTACCATTCTGTGTATGAGAATTGGTAAGGGCTTTTGGAGGAGAGAGTGGGATCAAGTCCACTTAGGATTTTTAGCAAACCCTCAGCTATCAACGGATTTGGTGTGCCTTTACCAACTACCGTTCAAGTTGGGCTAACCATGCTATTCCACTCAGCATGATGAGTTGTCGAAGAGTTATGTTGGGCTTAGAAGCCAACATTTTCCTCTGTCCTTAGCCGTCAGAGGCGTCGGACATTAATGAAGAAAGCAATATTAAAACTCAAGTTTCGCCTTCTATTTCTTTCTTAATATTTACATCATGCATCATGGTACAGTTAGTGCCTGATTAGCTTGTCAACGATCCATCGTGATGTGACCTAGTAACAGGAAGAAACTTTTCTTAGATCCGGAGCTTTGGTCAGAGGTGTAATATTAACTTGATCGGAGGAAAAATACTATTAAGGATAATACTTCTTCAGGAATCTGCCGTTGATCGGCATGATGAGTGTATCACCGTTTGAAGTTATGAGGCGATATGCTCCATTTGAGTAGAATGACTCTACTACAAATGGTCCTTCCCATTTGGGCTGAATTTTCCTTTTGTCTTATGTGTCATCATCATAGGTCTTCTGACGGCTAAGATAAAGTCACCTTTCTTGAAAGTTCGCGCCTTAACTTTCTTGTTAAAGGCTCTGGTAATCCGGGATTGGTAGAGCTCGATTTGTTATTGGGCCTGCAGACGTTTATCATCTAAGGCTTCCAGTTCTTGGAGTCGCAGTCGATGCTTCTCCTTCTTTGTCATCTCTGCTGTCAAGGCGACGCGTAGAGATGGAATTTGGATTTCTAGTGGAAGCACGGCTTCACACCCATATATCAAAGAAAATGGCGTAGCTTTAGTTGGGGTTCGAACAGTTGTGCGATAGGCCCATAAGCATTCACCTAACTTGTCGTCCCAGTCACGCTGACTTTTCGAGACGAATTTCTTAAGAAGCTTGCCCATGGTCTTGTTGAAAACTTCTGCGAGACCATTAGCGGCGGGGTAGTATGCCGTTAAGGACACACTCTGAATTCTGAACTTAGTGCAGAACCTCTGGAAAGCCTGACTGACGAACTGGGGTCCATTGTCATGGACGATTCGCCGAGGTACACCAAAACAGTAGATGACGTGATGTTTAACGAATTTGATCACATCAAATGACTTTACCTCCTTCAAAGGAATGGCCTCAGCCCATTTAGAGAAGTAATCGGTTATGGCTAAAATGAACCGATGTCCTTTTGATGATGGTGGGCTGATAGGGCCAACTACGTCCATGCCCCACATCTCAAATGGCCAGGTAGAAGTTGTAGAATGGAGGTATCCTGGTGCTTGATGGATAAAATCACCATGCACTTGGCAGGCGTAACATCTTTTGGCATAAGTGATAGCGTCAATGATCATCTTAGGCCAATAATATCCCAACCTTTGGAGTCAATCTCCAAGTTTTAGGCCAGGTTGATGGGCTCCACACATGCCATCATGGGCTTCTTTCAATACCTCGTGTGCCTCTTTTCGTGATAGGCAGCGAAGCAAGATCCCGTCATGCGATCGACGATACAGTGTTCGCGTGATCGCATTATAGTAGAATTTGGGGGCTTTCTTTCTAATGACAGTCGCTTCTTTGGTATCATCAGGCAGGATGCCGTACAAGACATAATCAATGTAAGGGAATCGCCAGTCTCTAGGCTCTGGGCCGGTTGACGACTCAAGAGCTTCTTTGACTTGATAGTCTCCTGTCGGCTTCTGGTAATCCTCAGAAGTGATTCCTGGGCAACACAAGTCATGATTGTGGACAAGTATTTTCTCTACTACTCCAGCTGGACGGGCTAATGAGGCAGCGAGAGACGCCAGTGCATCTGCATGCGCATTTTGCTGGCGGGGTACATGGTCGATGTAAAAGTTTATGAACCTCTCGACCATATGGACAGTTGCATTGTAATAGGGTACTAGATCTTCATGTCTGACTTCGTACTCCCCGCAAACTTGGTTGACGATAAGTTTAGAGTCACAATATGCCTCGAGATTTTTAACGCCAATCTCATCGGCGAGTTGCATTCCAATCAAAAGGGCATTGTACTCGCTACATTGTTGGAACAAGGCTCGGTTAATGAGACGGCTCGAGGAATCACATAGTTCTGTGGGGAGACGAGTACTACCCCTATTCCTGCTATGATATGTCCTTTCGGGCCTGTTCTCGATGCACCGTCAAAAAAAAGTTGCCACACTTGTCTTTCAAAAGATGTCTGGGTCAGGCAGACTTTAGCGACCTCGTCTGGGAGATCCTCGTAAAGTTCGGTTGCCCTCGGATCTAGATGCTCAGCCAGGAAATCCGCCACCGCTTGTCCCTTCAAGGCTTTTTGTGGTAAAAAACGCATTTCATATTGGGACAGCAGTATGACTCATTTTGCCAACCGGCCGTTTAACCACAATGGCTTTGTCATGAGTAGCCTCAAAGGGTTAACCTTTGATATGACGTTTATAGTTTGGCCTACCAAATAGTGTCGCATTTTCTGAACAGCGAACACCAATGCCAAACATTCCTTCTCGATCGGGTTGTATCGATGTTCGGCCCCGATCATGATTCTACTCAAATAATAGATTGCTTGCTCGTGTCCTTGACCATTGATTTGGGCTAGTAAAGCTCCTAAAGAATGATCCATTGCTCGGACGTATTGCTCGGACGTATATCAGGAAAGGTTTTCCGGACACCAGAGCTGTAAGGACTGGTGGTTGTGTGATGTATCGTTTAATTTCCTCAAACGCTTGCTGGCAAGCATTGTCCCAAATGAACGAGACACCCTTTTTCATTAATTTGGTAAAGGGTTGGCATCTTCCAGAGAGATTTGAGATGAACCTTCGGATGTATGCCAATCGTCCTTGTAATCCCCTGAGTTCTCTAAGATTCTGTGGAGGTTGCATCTCCTGAATGGCGCGAACTTTTTCCGGGTCCAAATGAATTCCTGTGGAAGTTACCACAAACCCTAGGAATTTACCACTAGCCACCCCAGGAAGGATTTGGTGTGGTTCACTTCAACTAATGGGTCCCGCATGATGTCAAAGATAGCCTTTAAATCGGCTATGTGATCACCTTTGGCGTGGCTTTTTACTGCAATGTCGTCAACATAGCATTCCACCATTTTGCACATGTGTTCGTGAAAAATGGCATTCATGGCCCTCTGATATGGCGCCCCCGCATTCTTTAGTCCGAAGGGCATGACGGTGTAGCAGTATACCCCCAGTGGTGTCCTGAAAGAGGTATGTTTTTCATCATCATGATACATTTTGATTTGGTTATATCCTGAGAATCCGTCCATGAAGGACATTCGCTCGAATCCACACGTATTGTCAATCATGACATCCGTGATTGGAAGTGGGAATTCGTCCTTGGGACATGCCTCGTTTAGATTGCGAAAATCAATACAGATCCGGATCTTTTCGTTCTTTTTGGCAACGGGGACGATATTGGCTACCCAATCAGGATGTTGTTCTTCCCTAATGAAGCCAAAGTCTATAAGTTTTTTGACTTCTGACTGAATTGCCTCCATTACTTCTGGACGTGCCTCCATTACTTCTGGACGGAACCGTCGCTGCTGCTATTTGACTGGCTTTACATCCGAATTAATGTTGAGGCGATGCATAGCCACTTGAGAATCAAGTCCAGGCATGTCCTCGTAATTTCAGGCGAAAACATCTATATATTCTCGCACAAGAGATATTAAATCTTCTTTCTCAGAGGGCGACAAGCTTTCGCTTATAAAGATGGGCTTAGGATTAGCCTCATCTCCTAGGTTAACCTGAACAACCTTATTTCCGTGGGTGGCTCGCACTATTCAAAGCGAGTATCCCAAAGAGCATTTAAGTATTTGATCCAAGGATTTGTATCAGATTGGATCATTTCTTCATCTCTGTCTTCCAGGTGGTTTGTTGAAACCATATTCACTGAAAGTTCCCTGAAGATGTTGTCGATACTAACATCTGACTCCCACGATGACGTGCCCGATGAGTAATTATGGCATAATGACTCTTCAGACTCAGAGGCTGATGGGATCGGAGTTGACGCATAGCCTAACACCCTGCGAGTCCGATGACAATAATCAGGAGTTTTCCCTTTTGGCACAAAAGATTAGAGTAGTGTTCTCCTTCCTTTGCCGAAGTTCAACCCTGGACCGTTTGTCAGATCATACCCCATGTTTTCCATCATTCTGAGTGCATTTGGCTCATAATGACCGAACTGAGGGGGTTCTTTCTCGCTTTTTGATTCTTATTGGCCGTCACTTGCTTCTGCTCTGGACGAAGTTTTAGTACCTCTGCGTCAATCAGAGCTGAATGATGTCTTTGAAGACATAACAGCTCTTGGTGGGGTGTCCCAGCATCCTATGATACAGGCAGTAGTTGGGATTATCGGTTTTACCGACTTCTTCAGGGCGTCTAGCTTCGGGAAGCTTCAGTCTGTTGCTCTTGTTAAGTAATTTGAACAACGAGTCAACATGTTCGTCCTTGAAGGAATACTGCTTGCTGGCGCGTGGCTGACTTGAAGAGCCACCTCCCTTGACCGGTTGCGGTTTGACAGGGGATTTGGTCTCTGTTGCCAAGTTATCCTTCCTTTTTGTTTGAAGGGACGCGTCTGGCGCACGCCTTGTCGACCTTTCAGGTCTGGGTTTGTTTTCTTCAGCCTTAACTCGGGCGACAATTTCTTCAGCCTGCTCACCTTGCTTGATCAACTGTTTCTAGATGCGGCTTTCAGCAACTCCTATTTGGGCAAGGAGTGAAGTTTGTAGATTGTGGCGTCATGTTTCCATCAGGGTGACCTGGGTCATACCGCTTGGATATCGGAGTGCTACATTCAAAATCTTTCTATGAATGATTTGACGGACTCCCCCTTTCGCTGCTTTGTAGCCAAAAGAGTAGGCATTGTGACCTCTGAGTCGTCTTCAAAGAAGCGCGTCAGGAAGAGCTTCTCCAAATCGCCCCAATTTTTAATGAAGCCTTCCGGGAGCTTCATGAACCATTCAAAGACGAGCCCTTTTAGGGTGCCGATGAACAAACGTGCTAGGATGGCATCATTATCTACCACATTCCCCGTCTGAGACTTAAAGTAGTAGATATGTTGGTTCGGTGACCCTTTGCCGTCAAATGCTTGGAGGGTCGGAGCTTTGAACTTGGGAGGGTATGGAACAAGGTCCCACTCGGCTGGATATGACCGGACTACTCCTGCTTCTTGGAGGCCTTTCTGATTATACGGGCCTCGAGACGATGCTCTAATTGATTCATTCTTTTAGAATGAACCCCTCCAGGGTCTCGGTTGTCTTTCTCCTGCGATGAGGATTTAGACGAGCCAGAAGTAGATTGCTCTTTCTTCTCAATGTGTAGAGAAGATGAGCTTTCTCCCTCTTTTCGTTTGCCTTTAGACTTTTTGGAGGAGGCTTTGTTGGTTGACTTCCTCTTGTCTTCAAGCAATTGTGCCAGCATCTACTTGAGGGAATCGATAGATTCTTGTTGAGCACGAATCATCTCGAATTGTTCCTTCTGAACCTGGGCCTGCTACTCCAAGCGCCTGGCTGTCTCCTCAGGAGTATTTGTCATGTATATAAAGGCCTCCTTCTCTATGGAAGAGTTCGAAGCCTGTGACTCTGCAATAGCAGAATGTGAGTCATGTACTTCAATGCCCCGAGCTAGGGCACTGTAATTGATCGGGGGAATTACCCCAATCCGAGTTCGAGTATGCCGATACACTCCTGGTTCTGCGTCAGACTCGTCGGAGCTGACCACAGGTTGTTTTCTCCTACTCCTGCTTGTCATGTTTGCAGTGATTTCAGGGTAGTCAGTGTCAGAGAAAGTCCTTCTGTGGGGGTGATTTCTTTTAGCTGATCGCGGAGCTAGAGTCAGCTGTCTAGATTTAGACTGCTGGCTTGCACGTGAACTGCAATGGCACTCAGAGAGCATTGTTATAAGCCGTTCGCAGTAACACGATGGAGTGATCCGACTAGCACTTCTCTTCCTCGTCAAATAATCTCTTAGATCCGCGGGAAGGGGATCGAAGAGATAGCCTCGGATTGTCGAGGGCTTTTCGACTTGCGAGAGTTCTCCTTGCTTCGCAAAGCTGAGACGCGGAGCTCATGAACGCAGCTCTCGCGTTTCGGCTCTAAAACGCGAGTCTGGCGTCTCTGCTGAGAAGAGACGCGGCTCTCGCGTTGCCGATTATCGCATCTGAGTAAAGATGCTTGAGAAACGCAGGGCTGCTGGTCCCGCATACAGAGGCGCGTGTCTCGTGTCTTTGATAAAGAGCACGAACTTTGCGTTGGTGTTTGGGAAGTAGTGCTTCAGAAACGCAAGCTTGGTGAATCTCACGTCTAGGTTGCCAAACGCGGACTTCACGTGTCTGATACGGTTCGGAAGAGACGCCGATCTGAACTTCGCATCCCATCTCTGTAGGACAAATAGTTGTTCTAACTTGTAGTTGACGCGCACGCCGCCTCTGTCGCCGCTCAGCGTTCCGGTTACGACGTATGGGTTGAAGGGAACCCCCGGCAACCTGGCGCTGAGGAAGGGGATGGACGTTAACAACGCGGGTCTCTTGGAAGACATTGACGCGGGCGTTACGCATGATGCGATTAGCCACGACGTCCTTCTCACCAATCGCGTCTGGGAGAATCTCGGAGCGAACTTGAGAGCAAGTCCCCGACGAGACTTTTCGGTAAACCCGCGCCTTTGGGCTCTTAGAGCCAGAAGAGAGGAACTCTTCATACTTCGCCTGGTCGAATTCTACGACAAGTGATTCGACCGTTTTTCCCATAAAGGTGCCGTCACCTTGCGCCACAACCTGCTCGTCAGTGGAGAAAGTAGTCCCCAGCGGAGTCGCCATCTCTTGTTTGGTGGAGGAAAAATTGAAGATCGGGACGTAAATTCTTTATTTGATAGTAAAGAAAGTTACAACGGATCAATAATCCTCTTACAAGGGAGGGAAGATGTTTAGACTTGAATCTCCCTTTTGTTTAATGCTGGGTTCTTGATGTGGCGATGGAAAGTGAATCTTGTTTTCCGTTAACCGGGTGAACATCAGGACCTCCTGGGAATCCTCTCCTTGGATGGCAGACGGAGTAACACAGCTCCTGTCAATCAAGAATCTCAAAGAGATTGTAGGCAAAGATTAACTTGTACGCAGCAAGTTGTTCAAAGAGTTGAACTCTCTTTCTTTTCGTGGAAGCTCACAAGCGAAATTCTTCTCCAAGAATTATCTGATCAATCGACCCCTTCTCCCTAGAAAACGGGGTTATTTATAGAGGTTTCAGGGGTGAACGTTGCCCCTAAAAACGCTCCATAATGAGGGTTAACTTCCTCATTATGTGGGCAGTAATTGACCCAATAACGAGGGCAGTTGTAACTGAGACGCGGGTTTCGGCCCTCGCGCCTTGGTGCTGAAGCAATATTGAGACGCGGGTTTTGACCCTCACGTCTTGGTGCTGCAGTGATGCTGAGATGCGGGTTTCGACCCTCGCGTCTTGATACTGCAGTGAACGCGGGTTTCGACCCTCGCGCCTTGATGCTGCAGTGAACGCGGTTTTGACCATCGCATCTTGATACTGCTGTGATGGCTATGATTAGCCCTGCGTTTGGAGTTTGGACTCTGCTATTTGAAACTTATATTTTAGTGATTTTTAGACAACCTACAGGGACTCTATCGGATTTTAGACTCGCATCTTAAGCCGAGTCATCCCTGAGTTCCACCAGGTGCTTTAGTGATTAAACTCTGTTCGCTGATCTTGTCCCTAGCTTGTTTAGCTTCGCTTGCTTACTTACTCATTTGCCTACTCGATAACTCGATTAACTTTTTTATTTGACGGTTATAAAGAGTTTGAAATCTCTACTTAAACTATTTTTCAAAACTGTATTTTTTCGGTGTTCGTACCGATCTTCCATATTGGTACCATTTTCCTATTTCGTGTTGCTCGACAGATGATATCTGTCGTATTATCCCTTGACATACTTTCACCTGCCTGTTATTGCCTAATACCTGCATGTTGTACCTGCCTGTTATTACTTAACACCTAACTGATATTACCTCACACCTGCCATGTGATCACCTGATACCTGCCATGCCTGATTCTTGACTCTTATAATTATCACAATACGGAATGATGACCTGACATCTTGATTATATCTTGATATATTCCAATACAATTCGTACTCTTGATGCAACATGTACTCGTGATAGGCTTGACATGCTCCTGCTCCTGCTCATTCTCATACACTGATAATTTTATAATAAACAATAAAAAAGACAACTTATACTGAGTAAGGGAAAACTGATGGACTTCAGTTATGATTTTGTTTACAATGGTATAGGGATGTTGTGCAACTAAAATCTTGAAGTTCTACCTGTGGGCCCCAGGCATTCCGGGCGGGGTAGTTCTTACATCTGGCTATTGTAATCAATCCATCATGAGTGCTTAGCGGCACAGGCCTGGCTAAATGTCAGGTATTGGGTAGTTGTTCCATACATACACGAAACCCATTGTAAACATAATTCATTGGTCTCATCATCAGTTTTCAATAACCAACCTCGACTTATTTATATATGGAGGTATGTGCATTGAGTCATACGCCAGGACACATACCTAAATATATGAGTCAGATGAATTATAATAAAAGATGTTATTTAATAATTCGTTGTTCATTTTGCAATTCGGGTTGTGTGAACTCAGGCTACAGTGACATGAGACATAGGGTATATAGATGAGGATTTTCTTATTTGAATTATTCCTTCGATATACTAGTCTCATGAAGTCATAATCTGAACTTGTATAGCTGGTTTTGCCTGCATTCAATATTATCAGTTTTATCAATTTTATGATGTTTTTGTAGTTTAGGAGACAACTCACGTTATATGAATTCAGGATACGGTGACGTGAGGTATACGGTATATATATGAGGGTTTCCTTATTTGGATTTTTCCTTCGACGTACTAACCTCACGGATCGGTAATTTGAGCTTATATAACTAGTTTTACTACATTTACTTTATTTGCTACTGATTGAGTTGGATCCTGCACACAGAAAATACAGAATTTCAGGATTGCAGAATAGAAGTGCAAGTGCTCAATGCTACCGTTATAGTGAGTGGCTATGCGGGTCGTGATCCACAAGGAGGGACTAGCGATTGGAAGCTTTTTGTAAGTTCTCTTTAGTTCACAAAAATGGTTAACGTTCTTCTTTCAGTTTTTTAAAAGAAAAGAAAAAATAAGCTATGTTAAATTGTTAAGAAAGTGATAGATTCAGAAGGTGGGAAAAATAGAAAATGATTTTGTACAAAGAAAGTGAAAAATAATGAATAGAGTTGAGAGATGGTGATGTTGGTGATTTAAACTAAAAATTAAAAGAAAGAAAGTTAAACCCTAAAAAAATACTTTCTTACCTCTTCGGTGCCCGCTTAGTTTTGACCCGTATCGACGATGTACATTTATTTGAAGGCAAGCGAAGTATGACAAATAGGATCTTCCTCGTTCCCGATTTACACTACGAAATGAAGGGGCAAGCTACACCACCATAGAAATGGCTATCCATCACAATGAGCCATAAACGGCGCTTGCAAGGGTAAGGTAACTTCGAGGCTATCAGAGTCATTTGGATTCATAAACACATAAGAGAGAAGCAAACAAAAACAAGAGTAAAAAAGAAAAAAAACTTCGATTTAATTCAAATAACAATGAAAGAAAAGACTTACTTAGGTGTCACCCTCAGTACAATTTTTGCTCGCATTCCTCCATGAAACTCTCCTCTCCTCTCAGTTATATAAATAAAACAAAAATTACATAAAAGAAAACAAAAAACCTAAGTTACAAACTACAGAATAGCCTAACTTCTACTCTCTGCTTCATTCTCTCTCTGTCTCTGATGTGTGGGGTATTTATAGGGTAGAAATGGATAGGGGAGATGAGTGAAGAGATAGTGAGAGCTAGCTATTTCTGACTTTAATTCCTCCCCTTATCTCCAAACTTGATTTGATTTATTCAGAATTTTTTTGTGAAAGTTCAATTCTGATCTGCAGCTTGTTGGCGCGTTGATTACTGAATATCACTTATCATATGATAGAATTGTAAAGAGTGACAACATAATAATTATAGCCCTTTAAGTGTTCTTTCAGGATTATCTTGAATCATCAGATTTGAGTTTTCGTAGCGAATGTTATGATTAAAATATTAAAGAGTGTCTAGTCTGAATCTAAGTCTAAATTGATTTAAAACTCCAAATTTACTTGAATTTTCATCTTATCTCCAAATATGATTGATTCATCTCATCCTTTGATCTTCTTTCTATCTATTTATCTTCTTAAAATTTTAATTTGTCTTCTAGAATTGATAAGATATCTATTTATCTTTAACGAAACCGATAGGATCTTCAAACAATTCATTTTCTCCTTGAAACTAGATGATATTATCTTATCTGATATATTCAGTTTTCAGATAAGATAGCTTTTAGAACCTTTAAATTTGAATTGATCCCCTTGATTTGCTTGATTTTTTTGAATTATTTGAATTTAATTGGATAAATCCGTCAATCTCTCCATTTTCTTCGTTAATTACACTGTATACCGCTGAACTTGAAAATACATTAAAAAGCAGAGTTTTATTTAAAAAGTAAATGAAAAAAATGTGACATGTGATAAAAATGTGCAATACACGTGCACAATTACACCTCCATACTTATCTTTTGCTCGTCCTCGAGCAAAACAAAAAGAAAAGAAAAACAAAACTGACCTAACATTAACTCACTTTCGTAAAAATCACGGTTGCACTTAGCACGTGCAATAAGCCGTTAAACCTCTAGGTTACCCCTAGAGAACGAGATTTGTCTCCTGAGGATTTTCAGTAGATTAAACCCACAAAATCCATCAAGAAAGAGAAACAAAAAGTTATTATTTTCGAAAAGCATTTTGAAAAGAAAAAATATTTGAAGTATAATTGTAAGAGTTCAAGTAATTTGTAAGTTATAGGAAAACATAATTTTTCCTTCTAAACTTAGTCTTTATTCAAAAACTTGTTGATATTAAGGCAAGGGATTAAACTTGTATTTCTCATTTAGTCTATTACTTTACCCTAAATCATATGCGCCTTTGTGACGGTGAAATTTGACTCGGGGTTCTTTAACTCTAACTCTTATGCCTTATTTTCTTTTTTTTATATTTTTGATGGTATTATTCATTAGTTCTCTATTAGGCTTTCTAACGTGCTCATGTAACAAGTCTTTAGTCCGTGACATCTAAACCAGACAGTCTTAGGGCACCGGGTGAAAAAATACCCCAAGGACTTAAGGACTCGAGCAAACATGGCCACAAAACTAACGATTTTATTATATGGACCGCTTTTAGGCATAAATACTTATGCTTTATGAGGTACAAATACCCAGCTTAATCAGAAGATTTTTGATATATAAGATATATGTATATGTATATATATATATATATATATATATATATATATATTTAATAAGGCATAAGAATCTTTGTTTTTGAACCCTAAGTGTGTAAATGTTATAAAGTTGCATATTTCATCAAGGTAAAAATCAAGGCTAAAATTACTTTTTCAGGTTTTCTTCCTAACCCTAGAAATCAAACAAATAATCTTATTTTAACCAAGTATAAAAAATCCTAATTATGATTTTCCTATTCCTTAAAATTGACTTAATTTCTTACAAAAAAATATGTCAAAATATTGTTCCTCTTTTCAAAAGTTTTTAAAGGCAAACAAAATATTAATTTGTTTTTATTTTTTAAATAAAAAGAACATCTATGTTATGTTAGAACCATTGTTTAAAAAACCCGTTATGTAACCCGTTATAACTCGTTATGTAACGTAACGTCGACCAATTGTTATGTAACAGGTCTAAAAAACGCAATGTTTGATAACTATGGTTATTTTGCCCATAACTTACGTTACGTTACGTTATTAATGTAACACACTATAACCTACGTTATGGTGCAAGTTAACTTTTTATAAAGCCCCCATATTCTCTCGGTTTATGGCAAAAAAAATCTCCACAAATTCGCTTGCTCGTCGTCCTCTCTGCAACCTCGCCGTCGTCTCCTCGTTTGGCGTCGAGAAGAAAGAAGAAGACATACATCTCTTTGGTTGACAACAAAAGACGAACTAACTCTGGTGGTTCTCTGTCGTGTTGGTTCTCGCCGGCGTCATCTCCAAGCGATGGTTCTCTGTCTCCAAGCACATATAAGCTCTCTCTTCTCTCTCTTCAGTCTCCCTCCCGGATCTCTCCCTCCCAATCACTTTCTGCTTTCTCTCCTGAGGGGGAGAGAGTAGAGAGAGCCGAGAGAGATCAGGAGAGGGAGAGAGATCGGAGGGAGAGAGTAGAGAGAGTGATGAGGGGAGAGCAGATAGATCAGGGGTAAAATATCAGAGAGAGTGAAGGACACAGGGGGATAATTAAATAGCATATTGTAAATTGAATTATTAATTATAATGAATAGAGTGACTAAGAAATTATGAATTATGATTGAATTATGAATCTTTGTGTAGATTGAATAGCATGATAAAAATTATGAATTATAATGAAGTATATGGATCATATTATTTATATAGATGGAATTATGAATTATAACTTGTGAATGTGAAAAATTATAAATAGCATGATAAAACTAATGAATATCATGATAAAAATTATTAATTATAATGAAATATGCGGATCATATTATTGTTTATGTAAATGAAATTATGAATTATAACTTGTGCATGCGAAAAATTATTGTTATACTTGCTAAAAATTGTTGTGAGCTTGCTAAATGTGTTATATATTATTTTGATATTTTTTAATTTTTTAAAATTATTTTTCTATTTATAATTTTTGTAATATAGTATATATATTTATTTTTATTAAATAAATATTAAATCACGTAACCTACGTTATGCGTTATGTTATAACCTATATTAACATAACAGAAGAAAAACGTTATCATTACGTTATCGTTATTTTGAACATTGGTTAGAACCCTCCCTCGCACCTATCTCATGCATTGTCCTCAATGAATGCATAAATACATGAAAAAAAGAAAGGGAAGAAAAATATTACCTTAAGGTGATGGTTCCAGTAGTGGTCGGATTGGGCCAAGCATTGCTACCCAATCAAGATAATGTGATGGTTCACGGAACTCACCTTTATTGACCTCTTTTCTATTTACATATTTACAGTACCCAATATGAATAGGATCATGAAACTTTTCCCTTTACATGACCAGTCTTGGAAAATCATCACGGAGTCATCATGGTCTATACTTGTATCTAACAAAAGAATGTGATTAGGTGAAACAATTGACTTGGGTTCAAGAGTGATAGGTTTTGTAATCAATATTAACTCAGAAAAATTAACTTTGGGTTCAAGAGTCAGATTTGATTCAATAGTTGAGTCCAAATCAAATAATTGAAATTCACATTCTTTTTCAATTAATGGAATGTGCCTATTCAAAATTGGTGATTCAATTTCTAGATTTATGGGTACGGGAATAAATGTTGGCTACGAAAATTGGTCCAAATTGGGTGAGGATACCGGAATCAACATAGATTCGAAGAGGGAAACTGAATCACAAGGCTGGGGATCGGGGTCACATTCACATTCAAGTTCAATCTCATTGAATGAAAAACTTATCAATTTGTTCTAAGGTTTGAAATTGGTCAAGTTCAAATTTGTGTGATTAAATTGAGTCTTGATCAAAGTCTCCAAGACACCAAGATTCTTCGTCCCTATCAATATGGCTAGGGCAATCAAAAATAGTCCGACATGTGTTATGTAGAGTTTCCTCATTCCTATCTTTCACTATATTGATATAATGACTCATTTGTACTTCTAGCCTATTGATAGATTGAAAAAAATTATTTTCGGACTGAATCAGGTTTTTCATACTCCTATCTGAGTTCATAGATTTTTCTTCTTGTTGTGGGACTTGGAACATAGAGTTAGGATCTTGAACTTGGGAGTCTTGTGGGAATTGTGAATCCATCATTCTTAGCTTTTGTTCTTGGGACTCAGTCATGGCTTTTATACTTTTCATAGCCTCAGATTTTTCTTCTATTGGTTAATCATGACTAGAAAAATTATAGGTTGAATGTTGGAATGGTGGTTGAAAATATGACTCGGAGGAGTTGTATCTGCAGACTGTCTAAAAATCATTGAAGACAAGTCGTCAAATGGAGAGCCCATACTTCAGACGCAAGGCTGATAAAAATCATTGATGCAGTGTCAAGATGTGAGGTTCAAAAGCATCACTGCAAAGCCAAGACGCGGAGCTCGAAGCCCGCGTCTCAGCATCACTACAAAGCGAAGACGCAGGGCTCGAAGCCCGCATCTCAACAGAGCTCGACGTCCGCATCTCAATACCACAGCAATGCCAAAACGCAGGGCTCGAGGTCCGCGTCCAGTATTATCTCAATGGCTAAACGTAGAGTTCAAGCTCGCGTTTCAACTGCAAATGAGCCATACGTCTCAGTTATAACTACCCCTATTACTGGGTCAAGTACTACCCACGTAATGAGGGGAGTTAACCCCTATTATGGAGGGTTTTTAGGAGACAGTTTTACCCCTGAAACTCCTATAAATAGCTAAACTGCTATTGAAAAGAGCTCAAAATTTTCAACTGAGGAATACTGATAAAGAGTTAAACTCTTCTGCCAACTTGCTGAGTTCAAGTTTTTGCCTAAGTCTCTTTGAGATTTCATTGGATAGGAGCTGTGCTATTCCATCTATGATCCAAGGAGAAGACTTCTAGAAGAGTCTGACGTTCACCCGGTCAACAGAAAACAAGAATCACTTTCCCCCGCTACGCAAAGAACCCAGCTTTAAATAAAGAGAAGATCTGAGCTTGAGTGTCTTCTCTCTCTTGTAGTTAGGATTGAGTGGTTATAACTTTTCATTGATTCAAGAAAAATTTACAATACAATTTCAACATTCCTCCCTGTACAAGAGATGACGACTTCACTGGGGCCTACTTTCTCCATTGATGAGCAAGTTGTGGCACAAGGTGACTCAGTTTCATGAAAAAAATGGTCGAGTCACTCATTGTGGAATTCGACCAGGCAAAATATGAAGAGTTCCTCTCTTCTGGCTCCAAGAGTCCCAGGGTAGCACGACAGTACCGGAGGGTCTCCTCAGAGATTTGCTCTCAAGTCCCTTCGGAGATTTGCTCTCAAGTCCCTTCGGAGACTTGCCCAAAGATGGCATGTGCAAACAGCGCCATTTCTGGTCGTGTTGCGCCATGGTCCGCGTCAACGTCTCCCACGAGACCCGCGAGGCCAACGTCTTTGAAGGCCAATCTTACAACGCTTCTACTCTCAACATTCCTTAGCTCCAGGTTACCTGGGGTCCCAACTACCCGTGAAGCATAATCGGAATGCTGAACGTCAACAAAGGCGTCGTGCACGTCGACTACAGATAGAAGAAGTTTCAAGTTGGAAAAGCCATCTGTCCAGCAGATACAGGACGCGAGGTTCAACTCCACATCTCTTTTGAACATCATCAAACGCGTGAAGTCTGCGTCTGGATACCAAACCGCAGAGCTCACGAGACTCGCGTTTCTAAGGCCCTACCTCGCAGACGCGATGTTCAGCAACACGAGGTCTGCGTCTCTCTCCGAGATACGAGACCCGCGTCTCTATATCAAAACGCGAGGCTCACGAAGTCCGCATCTCTTAAATATCGCCAGGCAAACACGACAATCAGCAATGCGAGATACGCGTCTCTTCTCAGCAGAGGCGCGAGACCCGCGTCTCAAAGTGAAAACGCGAGAGCCGCGTCTGTTCTACAAACGTAAACTCCGCGTTTTGAACCTTGCGTCACTGAAACTTGCAAAGTTAACATTCGCTCTCCGACGGCTAGGGTCAGAAGGGAGCTGAAAAGTCCTCATCCTCAAAGACTCGAGGCTGGTCTCTTCAATCCCCCTCCGACGGATCTAAGGGATTACTTGACAAAGAAGAGGAGTGTTCATCAAATCACTCAACTATGCTGCTGTGAACGGCTCATCACAACGATGCTCTCTGAATTCCACTGCAAACAATCAGTGGTCAAATGATTATCATCTACCTTAGTCTCTCGCTCGACCAAAAGGCGTCATTCCCACATAAGGAGAACTTTCTCTAATACAGAGTACCCTGAAGTTACTGCAAACGTGATAGGTCCAAGCACTAGGTCAAACAAGACTAAGGGGAAGCAGCCAATAGTCAGCTCTAACGAGTTTGACTCCAAGCCGGAAGGAGTGTACCGGCATACCCGCACTCGAACTGGCGTAATAGCCCCAGTAGACTATAGTGCCCTAGCCCGAGGTATCGAAGCAAGCGAGTCACACTCTGCCATCGCAGAATCATAGGTCTCAAACTCTTCTGCAGAGAAATTGCATATATGGCAAGCACTCCTGAAGAAATAGCCAAACGCTTTGAGCAGCAAGCCCAGACCCAGAGGAAGCAACTCGATATGATTCGTGCTCAACAAGAATCTATCGACAGTCTCGAGTAGATGCTTTCGCAATTGCTTGAGGATAAAAAGAAGAAGCCTAAGCCCAAGACGCCTTCCAAGAAGTCCAAAGGCAAACGAAAGGAAGGGAAAAGCTCGTCTTCTGCACATATTGAAGAGGAGGAGCATTCCAACTCTGAGTCGTCCAAGCCTCCATCCAAAGAGGGAAGCAATTCAGAGAATGGGATCACTCATTCTAAAAGGATGAGTAAACTGAAACGTCTTGAAGCCCTTGCCAGTCGGAAAGACCTACAAGAAGTAGGAGTGGTCCGGCCGTACCCGGCTGAGTGAGATCTTGTCCCGTACCCTCCTAAGTTCAAAGCTCTGACCTTGTAGGCCTTCGATGACAAGGGGTCACTGAACCAGCATATATACTACTTCAAGTCTCAGACAGAGAATGTAGTATCAAATGATGCCACCTAGCACATTTGTTCATTGGCACCCTGAAGGAGATCACTTTTGAATGGTTCATGAAGCTCCCAGAAGGCTTCATCAAGAACTGGGTTGATCTGGAGAAGCTTTTTATTACACGCTTCTTCGAAGATGACTCGAAAATTATCATGCCAACTCTCTTGGCGATGAGGCAACGAAAAGGAGAGTCAGTTAAAGCATTTATAGAGAGATTTCAAAATATGACCCTCTGATGTCCTAGCGGTATGACCCAGGCCATCTTGGTGGAAACATACTGTCACAATTTGCAAACCTCACTCCTAACTCAGATAGGAGTAGCTGAAATTCGTACCTGAAAGCAGTTGCTCCAGCAAGGCGAACAGGCAGAAGAGATTGTTGTCAGGGTTAAGGTAGAAGAAAACAAGCCCAGACCCGAAAAGTCGACAAGGTGCGAAACAGAAGCATCTTTTCAAGCTAAAGGGAAGGACACACTGGCGACAGAGACAAAGTCTCCCTCTAAGCCCCAATTGGTTAGAGGGGGTAGCTCTTCAACCCACTCACGCGCTAAGCAGTACTCCTTTAAGGACGAGCATGTAGATTCATTGTTCAAGTTACTCAACAAGAGCAACAGGCTGAAACTTCTTAAAGCTAGACATCCTGAGGAGGTTGGCAAGACTGACAACCCCAATTATTGCTTGTACCACAGGATGCTGGGGCACCCTACCAAGAGCTGTTATGTCTTTAAAGACATTATCCAAGCTTTGATTGATGCGGATGTGCTCAAGCTTTGCCCGGAGTAGAAGAAAGTAACAACAAATATGACGTCATTTTTTCAGTTCGGGGTCCAACCTCCAACGCCAGCCGAAGTAGTTCCCATCCCGAAAGGGGAACTCAGGGTGGTCAATACAGATCCACATCACTAGTGGGAGAAAGGCCTTGTACCTATTCCTACTCCTCAGGGAGAAATCATGTGGGTTGATCCCGACCTCGTGGAAGCCAACAGTAAACTATTGTTACCAACAGGAAATCCAGGGGTAAAGCAAAAGCTTTGCCTTGCAATGTAGTGTGTGCTTCCTCCCGGGAAGCAGAAACCGATGTCCCCTCGCTAACTGATTCGTAGGAAGAGACAATCATTCTTACTGCAGAACTAAATGTGCCACTCGTAGTAGGGACCCACTCGGGTCAGTCGTACTTGAAGAAATACGATAAAATGGTGGCAAATCTGCCTAAACCCATCCAGAGCCAACCAAGCAATCCACAAAGCAACCCGTGAAGAAGCAAAAGGAGTTTCGATATGGCAAGGCCCTTTCGAAGGACAAAGCGGAAGGATCTTCAACACCTTACCGCTTTGATGTCTTGGCTCAACTGGCCATTATCCCGGCCATGATCACCCTTTACGAACTCCTGAGACTATCCAAATCAACAAGGGAAGCTCTGAGAGAAGCTTTAGCCGATGCTGAGGCTTTCATGGCCTGGATTCCGACTGAACTCCAGAAGAAAAATGAAGAAGACTGCCTCCACACCTCTCAACATGCCTCCTGCATAATCTTCACTCCAGACAACATGCAGGTTAGGGGAAACAAGATAGGCCCCTGTACTTCACAGTATATATTGGATCGTCTGAAGTGAGCCACATTCAGGTGGATCCAGGATCCGCATTAAACATCATGCCCTGCCGGGTCATGCAACACTTGGGAATCCCCACTCACTGATTGAGCGCCACTCAAACTACCGTTTACGATTTCAATGCCAATGGTACGCGCCTAATGGGAAAGATTAAACTCAAATCTCAGATTGATCTGAGGTGACGTGATATGTTATCGACGCCGACACTTCATATAATTTACTGCTGGGACGACCATAGATTCATTGCAACTCTGTTGTCCCCTCTACTCTCCATCAAGTCATGAAGTATGTTGACGGAAATAGAAAAGTCCGAACGTTGATCGCTGAAAGGCATTCGTTCAAGGGGGTAGAGAACTACTTCACAGTCTCCCTCCTCTATCAGGATTATCTGGAGACAAGTGAGAATCCCCAGCCAGAGGAATTAGATTCTGGTAACGAAGCTGATGTCGAGCAAGAGGCAGAAGAAGAATGTCTTTGGGAGCTGAATCCACTTGTAACGAGCATTAATAAGCTTGATGTCAATAACACTGCCAATGATGTAGGCAAGTGGTATACTAATGAAGAGTTAGATTTGGCTTACTTTTCTTTGTTTTCTTCTGATTCCGTGCCATCAGATACTAGTACCGATGTAGGTGATGACCCCTGGTCGATAATAGATGCCCTGACATTATTGTATGTACCAGTGAGATCATCTCTCATGGTAAATCAAAGTGTCAATGATGTGCAAGGATCTTTCTTCGAGGTGTCAGCAAGATGTAAAGGTCAGAAACTGATCCTCTTCAGAAAAGTCAAGTCCAAACCAATGACTTACAAAGACTCAGAAAGCAAGACTGAACTTCCTCAGTTCTCTTATTACGAGTCAAATATACTCAGAATGATGGAGAACATGGGGTATGACCTAACAAGTTGTCCTGACTTGAACTTCAGCAAAGGAAGGAGAACACTGCTTCGATCCTTCATTCCAAAAGGGAAAGCCCCTGATTATTATCATCGAACTCGCAGGGGGTTGGGCTATGCGTCGAGTCCAATCCCGTCAATCTCTGAGTCTGAAGGGTCATTACACCATAATCACTCATCAGGCACGTTATCGTGGAAGTCAGATGTCAATGTCAGCAACATCTTCAAAGAACTTTCAGTAAACATAGTTTCATCAAGCCACCCGGATGATGAAGATGAAGAAATGATCCAGCCAGATATAAATCCTTGGATCAAACACCTAAAATGCCAGCCACCTGCTTCTCGCTCGCTCTTCCCTTCCTCCTTGTGCAACTGCTGCTGCCACCGCCTGGTCCATTCCCCCTCTGCCGCCGCCTGCTCCCTTCCTCCCGCCATCACCCTCCCTTCCTAGTCGCCGTCGCCTACTCATCCTCCCCTCTCGACTACGACACCAGGCCGCCGGCATCCCCTCTCGTCTCCCTGAGCCTTTTCGACTTCGCCAATTGCCTCTTCAACCCTCCTGACTTTGCCGACGAGCGCCATTGATCGACGTCTTCTCCGACTCCACGAAAGCAAGTAATTTCAAGATATCTAATCGAGTTTGTGACCTGACTTCAGACCTGACCCAATCAATCACCAAGCAGGTTTAAGTTCTCAATGCGGCAGCCAGAACCCGACCCGACTAGTTCAACTATAATCAGATCCAACCCGTTCTACTTTCAAACTGAATCTAACGTTGTGCATACCTGGATCTGATTACTCAGCAACCCAAGCCCCGCAACACGCCAGATCTAACCCGCGTGCTACAGTACAAGCCCGTTAGAGAAAAATAGACCCGTTTGCAGACTAAGTTGGTTTTCGAGCTGTTTCTCAGCCATTTGAATTCTGATTCGAGCCGTGCTCGAGGCGTTTACTCATAGAGAAAAAAAGCTACGCATAAAACAGGACACTTTGGTCGACATGATCCTAACTAAGTACGTTTCTAGACATGATCTTTATTTATGAGTCTTAATAACAGTTTTCTAGTGTTTTATCAATTTATTTGCTATCACAAATTATCGTGAGGTTGTGAAAATATGTTACACCCGTAAACTACTGGTCGTTAATATCGCATGTATAACTGTGATATCATAACTTAGTACTTACATTAATTTATTTGAGATTAGAATGGTACAACCTGCGCTTGCCCTTTTGTTAAATCTATATGTTCAACATTACAAGTTTTAACTAGTTTCCTACTCACGATATAATTTTAGTGAAACATTACACATTTCAGTTACATTACCGATTTCTGTTACATGCACACACATTTCACATCGTTTCTTTGTAGTTAAACAAAGAAAAAAGGTCTTTCCATACGTATCCTTACATTTTTTCTAGTATTATATATTTTCTCGCCATCTTATACCCATTTTCATACATGCCCTCAAGCTTTTAACTTAACATGCAGTTATAACTCATGTCACTGAGCAGGTAACAGATGTCAACTAAAGGGACATGGGAAAACACTGCCCTTTAGTGCAATCAGAAAAGTTGAGTCTCAGTGCTTAAGCCTGAAACACCCCCACCCCCCAACGCGTGCATGCACACACACCCGCCGCTGTCTGCCAACCTCACTTTCTATATGTAACTAACCATGTCTCTTCCGATCCAGAAAAAAAGGGCTCTTCTTCTCTTTTAAAAGAAGAGACCTTAACAGCTCCCTCAGAACTTAGAAGACAAAACCAACTGCTCCTTACATGTTAATCCAGTTCAAGTTAGCCTACACATCTATCAAACTGATGCATACACTCTCATCCAAAACCATTGTCGGTTTATGGAAGATCTATCAAGTTTCCTGATGAAGATTGGAATCCATGTTTGAACTAGGAGTTCAAGCTTGAAGTGGAAGCAAATTAACAGTTTCATGGTTATCTAAAGAACAATCAAAGAAGACAAATCACTTATCAGCAGAGATTATGATATGTTCATATTGCTCTAGGTCATGGATAAGATGGCATGTGATATAAGAGTGGGAAAAAAAATGTGGTGAGAAGAGTGAAAGAAAGAGCAGGTGTAAATCAGGGAACAAATGGATATATGAGAGGAGAGACAGAGAGGTTCAAAATCGGAAAGAAAGTATGGAGAGAGGGAATGAGACACGGAAGATAAGGATGGTGGATTTCAAGAGGAAACATGAAATGGTGACCTGGGGAGATTTTTGCCAACCTGGCAATGATGCAATGGTTTGTTTTAATTGAGTGGTAATATGGTCTCGTGATGTTCAGTAAAATATCATTCAATACATTTCAAGATGTTATTAATTAGGTTCCTGTTATTTTCCAGCTGAGAAGAAGATACACAGAAAACAATCTAAAACCAGCAAGGAAATCTCTAATATTATAATGCAAACCCTTGGGGTCTACAATTCTAATTAAACTGGTCTAATGTTCGCTTCACGGCTTCACTTTCTTAACGCTAAAAAAAAAAAAAATTAAGTTCTCTTATTATTAGTGTGCTATTGGAATTATTTAATGTTTTGACTTGGAATGTGAGTCATATTGCTATTAGAAAAGTATTTAAATGTGTTACTTTAAAGAATGAGGATCAAATTAGTTGCTCTAGTGATTTGATAGGCTTAATTCATATTTATTGCATTTGTGTAGTTTCTTGCATGTGGATAGGCACGTGCTAAAAATCTAGCATGTATAATGCAAGGAGAAATGTATAATATTATAATAACTCAAGTATATATAAGCTAACAACCATAAAGAAAAATCAACTGATGCAAGTAATAGAACTGAAATGAATAATAGTCTAGAAGGTATTAAGGATGTGGAATTCAAAAGTGGTACGATCTGAGAGAGAGAGAGAGAGAGAGAGAGAGAGAGAGAGAGAGCATAGACAAAAGTAAGAAAATAATCCAAGGGCTCATTTAAAATGGATATAGCATGTGGAGAATGACAAAGATTCTCTAAAGCCAACCAACCTTTGATAAAGGGGATGGGGTATGTTAGGCTTCTAATCCACAACCATTTTATCTATTGTAATTTTTGCTTATATAGGTTAAAAGCGTCGTTAGAATCTCAGCATCAGTAGCGGTGTCGGCCTTAGCATTTTGGGATCAAAATCAGCAATAACAACCGTTTATAGGCCACTGTCTCATTGTATTGCAATATCAGGTATAGTTTCAATTACATCGGTAGTACAGGACAAAAATATCGGTACCGAGGCCATATTTCAAACCTTGATTAAAAGACCCCAAACTAGCATATTCATGTTATTAACTCAAAAAACAAGTAAAAAAATTGATAAAGATAACAAGAGAATTATATGAAACAGAACATATTACTGGCATGGAATATATTTTGCACATGCAAATAGATCAGATTGATAAGTGATGAATATAAATTACTATTTGAAATCTTCTCTTCAGAGCCAATATCACCCGGTTGCTGTCGTTTTCTTAGAATTTGCAAATACATACGTGCATCAAATTTTGCCTCATCATCGTCCCCATCTTCACTATGATCATTGGCATTAGGAGAATCAACATCTTGGTCTTTTACTAGAACTGCCTTGCTTAGAGTTTAAAGCCACTCTAACTGACATTTGAATGTCCTTTCTTTTTTCTATTTCTGCTGAACTCTGCATATTAGGAAAAATTCAACAAATGCTTCCCATATTTACTCGAGCAGTTAAATAGTATCAAGAGCAAGCATAAATATTGGTAATAAAATTGTAAGGATGGAAGTTGCAGCATGCATAAGAAAATTAAACAATCAATATTGTTCCACAAGAGAAAAATATATAAATGCTTGCGTGTTTCTGGTTCTCAGTTCTACACATCCAGCTCCATTGCCAGGTTAGAAGAAATGATTTCTATATGCCCATGGTCTGTGTCCCATCCAGTAGTAATAGTATGGCAACAGCTGAACTTGCCAGATTGATTATTCATCAATTCTGCATATTTTATATCACATTTTCCCATCTGATTTACAATAAAGTCCTGCTATTAACCGGTTTTTATTTAGTGTGTGCAGGGTATACTGAATAAGGGCAGCATGGAGAAATGAGCTAAATAGACCCATTTTTGGGAATTATTCAAAGATTTCTTGTAGCCCAAGTTAATTCTAGAAGCTCAGAATAGCAACCCATTTCAAGCCCGAAATGGAGATCAAATCTGTTGGTGCTACATGGCAAAAAAAAATTAATTATAAATACAGGAAGTATCCCTCGTCAGCACAAATATGTGGCCCAAAAATATGGACCATTGGCCCAGATATTGCCGCGTTTCCGCAACAATCTCAAGGCCAAAGGCCCTGATTTTTGACGTGTGACTTCATTTCTTGGGGCTAAGTCACTGGTGCCTATATAAACATTACCAAGGGACTGAGCAACGGGGGAAGAGAGCAGATGGTAGGTTTCTCCTTCTAGATTTAGATTAGGATTTTCTATTCTTTTTCTTTTTTTCTTGTATTTTCTCTTCTCTATAGGATCTAGGATTCGATTATAGAGGAATTAATGAGAAAAAGAGAGAAATATAGTAATAGAGAGTGATAATCTAATGCAAGATTCCTCCTTTATCTTCATAGTTTCTTAATTTAATTTATTTGCTTTTGTTTCTTTAGTTGCTTTATAGATGAGTAGCTAACTTTCTTCTATATGGCTAACTAACTACTAACCTATTAACACACTAACTCTTAGTTGATTTGTGACCTACATAATTCTAGTAGCATCAAATAGGCTTTACTTTTGCAAGAGCCATTGATGACTCATGATGATGGGTTTCTAACTCCTAACTTGCTAACAAGCTAACTTGCAATTCTCTTTTATTTCATTCTTGCTCTTTGTAATTTTGATGATTTAATATTAGATTGCTTCTTGTTTACAAGGCTTGGATGTGAATCACTTCTTATGGGTCATACTTTAAAAGCTCTTTGCAATCAAGCTTAGGATTTGCCATGATCTTTTGAGGCATTAATCACCCAAAGAAGTTAGTATGTTAGTGAGATCAATTAGAAGGAAGTTAGTCATGAGTTTTTCTTTTAATTTGATTTCTTCTCAAAATCCTTTTCCCACATCACATCACTATGTTT
This sequence comes from Agave tequilana, assembly GCA_038442645.1. Taxonomy (NCBI): domain Eukaryota; kingdom Viridiplantae; phylum Streptophyta; class Magnoliopsida; order Asparagales; family Asparagaceae; genus Agave; species Agave tequilana. The sequence goes on along the minus strand of JAVJIF010018803.1, from coordinate 9,725 downwards.
TCATCTTCTTCTCCTTCTCTTTTTCTTTTCTTTTTCTTTGTTACCGATTTCGTGAATTACCGACAAGCTTCTATCACATTTCTCCTTGTGAATACACCTGCATAGCCACTATAGCTATTACGGAGTATTGAGAGAAGCCAAAGTACACACAAACATAATCTCAGATTTCAAATTACATTTTATGCGTTTTGGTTAAACCCCAATCAAATTTTAATGTCATTGCCGGGGAGAAAATGGAATATTCACTAACTTGTTACCATTTTCTTCTTTGTTTCTGTGTGCAGGTAAAAATTTACAGGAATTAACTCCTGCAGAAGGGCCTTTATATCTCTAGCTCCCTGCTCTAAAAAGCAGGGACTCAGATACCCTAACTTTGCTGCGCAAATGCGGCAACAGTAACGGTATTTCACCCCATCTTTTGCAGGAGCTTCAGATTGCAAAATTAAGTTTATTTCTGCTATTATTTTTCCTATATTGTTTTGCTTTTGAAATTATTAAAAAACGATTAGACATTTGCATTTAGGAACGTGTCAATTTATTTCATATTACTATTTTGTTTTATTGTTGAGTGTTGGAGTAAGGTGTACAAAAATTGCATTGCATATAGAGTAGGAAAACCTTTGAGTGATTTAATTGCTTTGAGTGTTTTATTTTGCTATATTTGCACACTTGCACAAATTAACTTTAAGGGAAAAATTCAAAATAATATAAGGTGGGGAAGTCATTACCCTTTCTTGACCTAAAAATCATCGCCTCACTCACACAACCCAAGCCTTAATAAAATTTGTTAGACATTGGCCCCCTAGGGATAGCTCGCACTCATTAAGAGATTGACATCGAGAGGAAGCAAATCGGTATCTAAGGATTGGGTATTAAAAGGTTAAGCCTCGAAGATTCAGTGGTTTGATTAATTAGGCTCGCTGCTCAGCACGAATACCTCCCACTGAATCTTGCCTTTACCTGTGCGATTAACTTGTGGTTAGACTACCGCAATATCCCTCTCATAAACAATCAATCAGTTAAGAGTCGTTTAGGTCCTGGTCAACCCTAGCATAGGCTGGATTGATTTTTCTCTTTTTGTTTGTTATTTGTTTTTATTTTTTTCTTGTGAAATGGATTAGACCTAAATTTTTCTCACTCAAATATGAATCTATTTTTCATCCCGACCTCGTTTGACTCACATATCTCCAACCCGGCTTTGAACAACATGAACCAACAAAATATGTCGAATTGATTTTGTCCAACTCAATATAACCTTATCCCCAGACTAATGACCATAATTCGTTAAATCATCTCAACTCATCATGAAGTCAGTGGGGATATGAACCCCCAGAGTCACCTCTTCAAACACCTTTTCCATAATTTTTTTAAAATTTTGCTTCATATCCTCCTTTTCTAGATCAACCAAATGAAGATAAATCCGAGTTAGAAAAGAGTATTGAAGTCTTGCTGAGTCCCAAATACAAATGCAGAATATGATTGACCAACAATTTTCATAAAATTCGCAAATCTAACTTCACACTCACCTTTTCAAGTCCACCACGCCAGAACGAAGAACCAATTGACTTGGAAAAGAGTATTGAAACATGATTCAATCTCAAAATACTTTCAACCAGGACATCAATAGGTTAGAAATACAAATGAGTCAATTGGTCAACACAAATAATGATAGGAATGAGGAAACTCTCACAATCTTTGACCATTCCTAACCATATTGATTTGGCACAAAAATCATGGTATTTTGGAAATTTTGTTGATAAGTCTAACCAAGCTTTAATGTCATCACAACCTCTTGAACTTGACCAATATCAAATATTGAGAACAACATTGACAATTTGGCAAGTTATTATTTTCACATTGACAATTTGGCAAGTTATTATTTCCACGAAATTGACATTGAACATGAATGTGAACCCGAGTCTCAATTTAGTGATTCATTTTCAATTTTGAATCAATATTGACTCTTGTTTTTACCTGATTTGAACCACACTTCCGAGTCAATATTGATTCATGCACCTGTAAATCTTGAACTTGAATCATCAATCTTGCAAAATCACATTCCATTGATGGAATATGATGTGAACCAGAACTTCAATTTTTTTGATTTGGACCCAATTCTTGAGCCAATTTCGACTCCCGAACCTTTACTTGATTTGAATCAAATCCTTGAGTCAGTATTGGTTCCTATACTTTTTAACTCTTGAGCCTAAATCAACCATCTCACCAAATCACATTCAATTATTGGACAAAGGTGTACAAAAATATGACTCTGAGATGATTTTTCAAGATTGGGCGTTTGACTAGGGTAAGTGTCAACGTGTGATCTTGCAAGATCACAATCGATTATTGGGTTATTAAAAGATATAAGTCAATGGTGAGTTCCTGTGAACTGTAGATTCACTACATTGCGCAGCAATTCCCGCACTAATCAAACCTCCACCGGAACCACCACCCTGAGGTGATATTTTTCCTTCCCTCTCTATTTTCACGCATACACACATTCACGATGCATTGAGAACAATGCATTAAATAGGTGTGGGGGAGGGTTTTACTAACTTAGATTTTTCTTTCTTTTAAGATTTTTTCTTCTTTTTAGATTAGGACTTTTTCTTTGGTATAGCATTTTTCCTTTTTTTAAAAAAAATTTTGAAATAAAAGAAAAAATTGACTATTTTTTATAAAAATTAAGTTGATCTTATGAATTAAGGGAACCATAATTATGATTTCTTAATTTTAGTCAATATAAGAGGTCTTATTTAAAATTTTAGGATAAGGAAGAAAGATTGGCAAGATGATTTGATCTTGAATTTTTTTTGCCTTAAAGAAATATGCATCACACTTACACATTTTGGGATTGAAACAAAGACTTGAATGCCTTAAAAAATGGCTACTAATTAAGCTAAGTAATTGTATCTCAGGAAGCATGATTATTCATGCTTCACAGTGATCAAAACAAATAAACCCCTTAATTTGTGGCCTTATTTACTCGAATCTTTAAGACCGAGGAATATTTTCTCATCTGGTGCCCCAAAACCATCTACTTTGGGACTCATCGGCTAAAGCCTTGCTACCCGAATAAATTAGAAAGCCTAATAAAACTAAGAGAAAACATATAACTAAACAAATAACGATTTGATAGTTAGAGTTGAAATCCCAAAAATTTACAAAGCGCGTATTATTTAGGGTTTTATAATAGATCAAGTAATTGATTCAATTTGATTCTTTACTTTGATTGATGACAAGTTCTTACATGAAGACTCAGTTAGGGATGAATAGTTTGGTGAACCTATGACTTTTTGATCACTTAAATTTTTGCAAAAATTTTCAAAATTTTCTCTTTCAAAATGAGTTTTCTAAAATACTAACACATGTTTCTGCTTTTTTTTAGATTTTGCGGGTTCCACTGAAAATCCTCATGAGACTATAACTCCTCCTCTAGGGATAACCTAGAGGTTTAAAAGCTTATTGCACATGCTCAGTGCAGTCACAAAATCTGCAAAAGTGGCTTAATAAATTTCTTAGTATAATTTTAGTTTTTCTTGTTTTGCTCGAGGACGAGCAAAAGATAGGTGTGGAGCTGTGATTATTCAGCAATTATGCATATTTTATATCGCATTTTCCCATCTGATTTACAATAAACCTTGCTATTAACCAGTTTTTGTTTAGTATGCGCAGATTATACTGAATAAGGCAAAATGGAGAAAATGAGCCAAATAGACCCAATTCAAAGATTTTTTGTAGCCCAAGTTAATTCTAGAAGCCCAAAATAGCAACTCATTTCAAGCCCGAATTGAAGATCAAATCTGCTGGTGATACGTAGCAAATAAAAATTAATTATAAATACAAAAAACATCCCTCATTAGCACAAACATGTGGCCCAAAAATCTGAACTGTTGGCCAGATATTGTCATGTTTCCGCGTCTTTTGGCTTTGTTTCTTGAGGCTCAAGTCACTGATGCCTATATAAACAGCAAGATGGGCCAGAGAGACAGGGGAAAAGAGCAGAGGGTAGGGTTTCTCCTTCTAGATTTAGATTAGGATTTTCAATTCCTTTTCTTTTTCTTTTTCTTATATTTTCTCTTTCTTTGTAGAACTAGGATTAGGTTAGATAGAGATTCATAAGAAAAGGAGAGAGATTGTAAAAGAGAGTGACAATCTAATGCAAGATTTCTTATTTATCTTCATAGTTTTTTAATTTAATCTATTTGCTTTTGCTTCTTTAATTGCTTTCTAGATAAGTAGCTAACTATTTTTTTCATGGCTAACTAACTGCTAAGTACTAACCCATAACACATTAACTCTTAGCTGATTTGTGACCTACATGAATCTAGTAGCATCAAATAGGCCTTGCTCTTGCAAGAACAATTCATGGCTCATGATGATGGGCTTCTAACTCCTAACTTGCTAATAAGCTAACTTGCAATTCTCTTTTATTTCATTCTTGCTCTTTGCAGCTTTGATGATTTAATATTAGACTGGTTCTTGTTTACAAGGTTTGTATGTGAATCACTTCTTAATGGATCATACTTTGAAAGCTCTTTGCAATCAAACTTCGGACTTGCTAATGATCTTTTGAGGCACTTATCACCCAATGAGGTTATAGTATGGCTAGTGGGATCAATTAGTAGGAAGTTAGCCATGGAATTTTCTTTTATTTGATTTCTTCTCAAAATCCTTTTCCCACATCACATCACGATGTTTTCATTTTCTTCTCCTTCTCTTTTTTTCTTTTTCTTTTCTTTCTTTTGAAACAAAGAAGAACTTGTTACCGATTTCATGAATTACCTACAAGCTTCAATCGCCTCCCTCCTTGTGGATACGACACATAGCCACTATTGCTTTCGCGGAGTATTGAGAGAAGCCAAAGCACACACAAGCATAATCTCATATTTCAAATTACATTTTATGTGTTTCAGTTAAACCTCAATCACAGATCAAAGAGACTATTACAGATTGCTACTGTTTAGTCAGGAAAGTCCTTCTGACTCTATAGATTCAAATAATCCTATATCAAAACTGCTTAAACCTTGATAAACAACAAAAGCTCAGTATAACCAGCATAAAGCGCAAGAATTATATTGAACATGGATAGTATTCATTAGCATGATATAAATTTCATATGGCTTGGGACCATGGTGATATATCTCAATTAACTGATCAATAGTAACTAATATAATACATGATCACCAACCACATTTGCTAAGTACAATCTTAAATAACTTGTATACTCTTGTCAAGTACATACCGTAACAAGGTTGATAATTAAAAACACAAATTATCAGTATTGGCAGATCAAGATATGAGGAATAAGAATTCTTTAGCAAGGATATACAATACAAACATAAGAAAGGGGTTTACCAATAATTCATCCTTTTGTGCTTCTTCTTTAATGAAGCGAGGATCATCTAATACGTCATGAATGCTTTTGATTTTGTCGTTAACATTTGCTGCCTCTTTTTCATCTTCTTCAACTTCTTCTCCGAAGGATAAAACATTCAGCTTCCTACATGAGCAAGTTTAGATGCTTAATTGACAAAACTATATTGACAATGTCAAATGTGATTAACAAGCAATTTGATGAAACATTAGGAACTTTCTATATTCCATACTGTCAATATCTTCATGGAGCATTAGAATAGTCACTTAACAGCCTTCTGCTTCTGATCTTTTTTTATCAGCATCAATGTTGGTATGAGAAATAGGCTTTCCAGCCACCTGCCTGTCATCAAAGGGATTCCATAAAACCTAACAAAAAATTCAATTTGAACTTAGGGAATTTGAAATTATCATGTATATTTACGCTGAATTATGTCAGAATCAGCAAGAATTGAAGAACAAAAGAATTCACACCGCTGGCAAATGCACGGACAGGTTAATTGATGTGATTAAATGAAAGTACGCTTATTATATTATGAAGAAGGTAGACTTTTTTTGGGGAGGTTGGTGGAGGTGGTTTTTTTTTCTTTTCTTTTTTTGAGGGGGTTGGGAGGGGGAGGAGGGGTGATGGGGGTTGGTAAATTCAAGAGATATTACAAGCTTATGGTGTGCAACAGGGAGAAAATGAGATAAACACTGCATCCTTAAGAGACAATATTAGTTTAGTTTCTTCTATCCCTTACATGTCAACCATGAAAAACAATATCTTCACATTTTCAAGAACAATGACCAAAACATGAGCTGGATTCCATTAAGGAATTCTGCACAAATCCTAAAACTAAAGGAATTGATTGGTCAATGACCACAAACTAAAGATATATACCATTAATTATGCTTGAAAACACCTAAAATGCATAAGATTTTTAACCTACACGTACAAAGGAATGGTTTAAGGTTAAAAAAAACAAAAAAGGCAATCTAGCATGTGATATAGCTAGTGTACATTGGTAATCCAAGCCAGTGATCATGATCAACACATCTTATAACATAAATGGACCCACTGGATATTGTCCTCCTTTCAGATCATAGAACTAAACATGCTATACAATCATTCATTATTTGTGCACATGATAGCTGTGAAGTTCCCACTGAAAAAAAAATTATAGGTAAGTGATTAACACTCGATTCTGGGCTTGCAATTGTTTAGCCTCTGTTTTCTTTTAGGAGATCATAAGTAATTGCAGGTTCCCAAGTTAGATGGTCTACAATATATCTATTAATAGGATTTGAAGCCCTCTCTCTTTCTAATAGAAATATTTCAATAATAAAAGTTAAGAAAGAATGACAAATTTTGGTCAAACCAGAAAAGAAATAGACTTTAAAAATACTCATACCAGTGAATGGATTTTTTTGTGTGTGTGTAGAGAACATCAATTAATAAAAGAAGGTTCATTCAATATCTACCTCTACAGAGAGTATCTTTAGTGGTGGATCAATGGACGATCATCCTTGTCAGTCTCTACCTCACCCAACCTTAAAGGTTAAATATGGAATCTCCAGTGACCTGCATTAGTTGGGAACGAGATCTTAATAAACTTGACCTCCTAATGGAAGTGAAATATGAATCTACCTTTCCAAAAATTGTTCTTTTGAACAAGCCAATCACATCTGTCTAACATTATAAAGAACTGACTTCCATTTGAATAAGGTGACCCAGCATTTGCACATGCAACTAGGCCCCTGTGGTTAAATCTTAACGTGAATGGAATTCATCAACAAATGCACCCCCATAAATGCTTTCACCACCTACAAGTAGGAAAACATGCCATTGAACTTAAAGTTAGCTGCTTGCCCACAGTTTTAAAACCTAGCCAGCACATTAAATATATAAAATAAAATTACAATTAAGAAGAGAGTAAGAGAGAATGAGTGAAATGATATTTTATATATCTGGATCTGGAATTAATGGTCTTCAAACATTACTACGTTTCAGGACTCAAGAATAGTATATTGTACACTAGTGCAATAGTTACATGCTTCTTCTAAAGGTGGAGTTTGATGTAAATAAATGGCTAGAACCCATCAGCTCTACAAGCAAAGACATAATAAAACTATAAACTTCGATTAGAAATTTATTTTTTAAAACATTGGCATAAAAATTATTAAAATGCACTATAATAAAGAACTATAAGGTGAGTGCCAAGATGTCACACTCTTCAATTGTAATGTAAGTTCCTCTGGAGTCTGGTTGTGCCTAATGATTGCTACATAGGCCATAAACAGATCTTTAAAATATTAGTAACATGAATTTTACAAGACTGTCATCAATAGTGTGCAAGTAAAATAGCTGGGTACAATCTCCAAACAAAAGGTTATTTATTAATGATACCATACTTTAGTCTTCATTCGTAAAAAACAGGAAATGTGTGTAAGTATAGGGAACACGTGAGGGGACATGCACCATTGGGTAGGTAAACTCGGACAATATTGGCTCAAAAACATGTGATGGACCATCCCAGTAGCCCACATTATTCATGATCTATACTCTAAACAATATATGAATGAGAAATCACGTGGTTTGGAGACTTTGAACCAATATTATCCATTGATCAATTAATCCATTTTTGTTGTAAGCATGGGTAAGAGATTCCCGACCTTCCTGGTTTATATTCATAGAGAGCATATCATCCATTGAGAGAATCCCCTACTGTTTTTTGAAAGATTGTCCATTTTGCAGCCACTGAATGCATATGCAAGAGATTCCCAAACTTAGATGATTTATATCCAAAAATATTTTTGGGCATGGAGATAATGATTTGCGGGGATCATCGATAATCCACATCGTGTTATTTAACTCAAGTATTAAAGCTCATTCAAAACAAACTTCATTCTTTATCACACTAATCTAAGAGCCATTTCACCACTCAAAAATTCATACGTTGCCAGGTAACCGCACACCCAAATTTACTTCGCACAGCCAGTGCTTTCAACTTAAAAATTTTGCAATTTTACTGGTATTCTTCCAATTTTAATTGTTTTCTCTTCCAGTGATACTGATTTCGTACAACTAGCATTCTAAATTTAATCTTTATAACTCAAACAAGTTAGTCACTGTAACCAGAAGCTGAAAAACCCTAGCTTGCTACTACATTAGGGTTAAAAAATCGATCAAGAATCGAGAACCTAAAACCCTAACAATCAATCAATTAGTGTTAGGATTAGCGTCACCTGTGCCGGAGCCAGTGGGGTCGCCGCCTAGGATGAGGAAGGACATGATGACGCGGTGGAAGATGGCGCGGTCGTAGTAGCCCTCGAGGCAGAGCTGGACGAAGTTGCCGGCCGCCTTCGGGGCCTGCTTGAGCCAGAGCTAGTTGTCCAGGGGCCCATCGTCGTCCTCACCACCACCTTCCCCCGCGTCGGCGGCTCTGACACGTACACCGACGACATGTTATTCTTCTTCCTCGCTCCTCCTCCGCCTGCTCTGCTCCCCTCTTATTCCCGCTCTCGGCCACCGGAGATCACCGGATTCGGGGAGAACTTTTACGTCCGACGCTAAAATCGGTAAACTGGTCGGTTCGGGTCGGATATTACAAGATAGATCCGCCAAGGAGGCCCATTTTAAATATGCATAATTTGCTTGTAGATCAGCCCAGCAGCCGATTAATCTAATAACACGTGTGGTGTAGGGTAGTGCTCTGATAAGACGGCTGGTTTAGCTGAGAACATTAAGAGGGAGAGCCGTCGGATTAACTTTTGGATAGTTGAGATTAGATTTAAAGAAAAATAAATTAAAACTTAAAAAACTAACTCAATCAACTCAAAAACTAATCTCAACCATCTAAAAAATAATCTGACAGCTTATGTGCTTCTTCTCATCTTCTCACCTAAGCTAGTTGTCTCATCGGATCAATATGTGTGTGTGTGTGTGGGGTCAAATACTCCTAATAGGTCTCCTTATATTGTAATCTAAGGAGACGGCTTAAAACTACTCCCCATCCCTTTTTTTAACGATCCCACCACATATTATCATATTAAAGTTATAAGATGTACACATATAAAAAATCACGTGATTTGAAGTTCATATACTCATTGATCTAATCGTTCCATTTTGTTCTACTGTATATGTTTGAACCCAGAGATAATGAAGTAAACAAATTTCAAATCACGTGATTTTTTTATATGTGTACATCCTATAACATGAATATGATAATGTGCGGTCGGATTGTGAAAAAAAATTTTAGGTTGTTGGAGTTTTAAACTTTCTCCTTAGATTACACTCTAAGGAGACCCACTAGGAATATAATATATATATATATATATATATATATATATATATATATATATATATA
>JAVJIF010018802.1:0-95980 GCA_038442645.1 Agave tequilana | reverse complement strand
TGATTAGATAAGTTTTGAAAAAAAGAAAAAAAAAATTTTCTCTGATTAAGCTGGGTATTTGTGCCTAATAAAGCATAAGTATTCACGCCTAAAAGAGGTTCATATAATAAAATCCTTAGTTTTGTGGCCTTGTCTGCTCGAGTCCTTAAGTCCTAGGGTGTTTTCTCACCTGGTGCCCTAAGACCGTCTGGTTTGGGAGTCATCGATTAAAGGCTCGTTACATGGGCAGATTAGAAAGCCTAATAGAACTAAGGAATAATCCCACCAAAATATATATATATATACACAAATAAATAGGCATAAGAGTTAGAGTTAATGAACCCTTAGTCAAAAACTTTCACAGTCACAAGGTGCATATGACTTAGGGTAAAGTAATAGACTAGATGAGAAGTACAATTTGACTCCTTACTTTATTGATCACAAATTTTTGAATAGAGACTAAGGTTAGGAATGAAAAATTCGGGTTTCCGATAACTTATAGATTGCTTAGATCTTACAATCATATTTCAAATATTTTTCTCTTTCAAAATGCTTTTCGAAAATACTAACTCTTTATTTCCCTTTCTTTATGGATTTTGTGGGTGCAATCCGCTGAAAACCCTCACGAGACAAAACTCGTCCTCTAGGGGGAACCTAGAGGTTTAACGGCTTGTTGCACATGCTCAGTGCAATCGCGGACCTGCGAAAGTGGTCCAATAATCCTTAGTATAGCTTAGTTGTTTTGCTCGAGGACGAGCAAAAGATAGGTATGGGGTGTGATTGGTCACTAAAGTTGCATATTTAATGTCACATTTTCATACTTATTTTAGAATAAAAGCCTGCATTGTCCTAATTATTTGTTTAATTTATTTGCAGGCCCAATCCTTAAGGAGATGAAGAGAAATGAGCCCAAAGCCCACCAAATTCTGAATTAAATCAGAATTAATTCACACTCAGTAAATCAGGAAAACTCAAGAGATTGAAAACTGGTTGAGAAGAATCCTCTCAGAATCGATCGGTTGAAGCAAAGATCAAGCAAGTTTGATTCAGATTCTGACTGGATACATTCTAGTATTCGAATCATAACTTTTGCTACAGAATCTCAATTCTAATGATTCAAGATGATCCAGAAGAAAGCACTGACAGAGCTACAACTCTTATGTTGATCATTATTTCTAATTCTATCAGTTGTTAAGAGATATTCAGCAATCAATAAGCCAACAAATAGCAGATCAGAACTGAATATCCACCTCTTCCCTCCATTTCTCCTATAAATACCTGCACTCAAAGGCAAAAGAGGACAATGCAGATTAGGATTTTAGACTAGTTTTTTCATTTCTTAGTTTAGGTTTTTGCTTTTCTTTTTCATGTAATGTACTTTTCATTTATGTAAATAAGAGGAGATCAGACTTTCATCGAAGAAGAAGAATGAAGCTAGAGCTGGAGTGACACCGGTGTAAGATGAATTTCTTTTCTTTGATTGTTATGAGATCGAATCAATATTTTCTCTTTGTATGTAGTTTCTTTTAGTCTTCTTCTTCTTTTCTACTTTACCTTTCTTTTTGGTACAACTGTCTTCCAAGTGAGTCTAAAGTATCGAAAGAGCCTTGCCTTTGCGAGTGCCACCGATAGCTCATGACGATGGAATTGTGAGTCTCTCTGTATCATTTCATGCTTGTGTATCTTGATGATGTAATGTGGAAGAGCAACACTCGACTCTTATGGGCTATGCGCTGAATGCCTCAATTCAAGGTAACATCGTAGCTAAGAACTCAAGGTAAGCTTTTGGTGAAAAGAAGGTAACTTTTTATTTCTTTTCGTTCATTTCTATAAATTAAATCACTTTTACCATCTCTTCCAAATCATTTCTTTCTCCACTTCATTTGTACATATCGCTTCATTGTTTTCTGATTTCTCCAACTTCTCATTCTTCCACTTTCTTCTAACTTTAATATAACTTTCTTTTTCACTTTCATAACTTTATAAAAAGAGAAGAACCTTCGATTTTCATAAGATTTCAATAAAGACAAGTAAAGCTTCCATCGCAAACCCTCCTTGTGGATCACGACCCGCATAGCCACTTGCTATAGCGGAAGAATTGAGCACTTGCACATATTGTTTTAAGTTCTGTAATCTCGTATTTTTTGTGCAGGTTTAGCCTCAATCAAATTTGGCGCCGTTGCCGGGGAGGGTAACATGTTTTTTTATTGAAATCTGAATTTTTTGAAAAATTTTTTAGAACTAAACGAATTTTCTTCTCTGTTGCAGGTTACAGGGCAATCAAAGCAAAAATTAATATTGCAGTGACATACAAGTGGCCTGGGCCTCTGCTCCAAAAAGCACAGACCAAGGGCCCTCTGAATTGCCGCATTTCCACGGCAAAAGCCGCGGATCCGCGGCAAGGACGAGTGACTACTAACAGCTTTTTGCAGGGCTGCTTAGTTTACAAATTCTAGTTGCTGCAACTTTAATTTTTCTTATATGCCATAACATAAGTCTGCTAATAATCAATAGTAAAAGATTCGTTGAAAGTTAAAAATTGATTAGACATTTGCATTCTAGGCACAAGTCTTTTCAATTCTTTTACTTTACTGTTGAAGAGAGCTGGAGACAAGGTATGTATGCATAGCATATAGTTTAGGAAACATTCTTGGGTGATTTTGCTTTTGAATGCTACTTTCCTATATCTTGCACACTTGCAAGAATCAATTCTAAGGGCAAAACCCAAATCAAGATAAGGGGGATTTGATCACCCTTCCTTAGCCCAAAAACCATCTCCAAGCACTCACTAAACCAAGCCTAACTTAAAATGAGTAGACGTTAGCCTAGGGACATCTCGGACTCAATTAGGAGATTATCCTAAGGGGGAAAAATGTTGGAATCTAACTCCTGCAAAATCAGTGTCTAGGAAAGGGATTGAGGGCCGAAAGCCCGAAGGTTGGTGGTTATTTAATTAAGGAACGTCTTTGACGGAAAACCTCCCACCAACCTTGCCCTGACCTAGCTGATTAGCTTGTGGTTAAAGTCTACATTAGACCTCCCGTGGACAGTCTAACCAGTTAGGAGTCGTCTAGGTCCTAAGTCTACCCTAACTTAGGCTAGAATTTTTCTTTTTTTTTGTTTGTTTATTTGTTTGTTTTTCTTATTTTGTATTCTATTGTGTGATATGGACTATATAATAAATTTTTTCAACTACAATAATAATCCGTATTACACTCCGAGTTTATTTTCGGATATTACCAACCCGGCATATCATAACTTTGACCAACCTAGTGTGCCGGATTGGTCTTATCCGAATCAATATGACCCATACCCCCCATCTAGTAACTATAATTTCCATAATGACTTCAACTCTTTACCGAGTCAGTGGGGATTCACCTCCCCCGAGCATAATTTCCAACCACCTTGTCCTCCTTCTCCACCCAGTCCACATTATGTTCAAGATTCATACTCAGTTCCACCCATCCAAAATAGAAAACCATCAATTTTGGAACGGAGTATGCGTGAGTCCAAACAACAATCACAAAATCTGATGGACTCACATTTCAATACCACTTCCAAGACAATCTTCATCTTTTCATCAAACAATGAACCTATCAACTATGAAAAGATGCTTGAAGCCATGACTCAGGCTCAAAACACTCGTAATCGTGACATAGATATGATGGTCGAATCTCTACGTTCCCACCGTCCTGATGTCACTAACTATTCTGTTAGAGCCGAAGAGTCATGTAGTTTTGGAAATCAAGATTCCATTTCAGAACAACCATGTGAACTTACCCAAACTCCCAATGATATTGATAGTTTGGCTAGTTTTCCTTTTCCTGAAATAGAACTTGAAAATGATTATGATCCTGAACCCCAACTTAGTGATTCAATGCTTCTTCCTGATTCAATAATGACTCCAGTATCTTCACCTGATTTCGATCTTTTCCCCGAGTCAACATTGAATCCTGTACCAATCCATAATGAAATTGAATCACCCATCTGTGAGGATCATATTGAACTTGACCAATTATACACTCTTGAAGATCCTATTGACAAATTGGCAAGTTCTCAATTTTTTGATATTGAAGTCAATGAGATATGTGACCTAGATTCTCATATCTGTGATCCAGTTCAACTTTCTGAATCAATCTTGACTCCTGTTGTGTTACCAAACTTGAGTAATGTTTTAGAGTCAGTTTTGATTCCTCCACCTATCATTCATGAACTGGAATCACCCACTAAGTCACATTCCATTGTTAGAAAATACATGTGGACTGGAGTTTCAATTTCTTGACTTGGACCCAATTTCTGAACCTATTTCGACTCCTGAACCTTTACTTGACTTAAGTCACCTTTCTGAGTCGGTATTAGTTCCTGTCCTTCCTGAGTCCAAGTCAACTGTTCTATAATTTCATACTCCATTCTGGGACGAGGCGGTTGACACAAATTTGACTCCGAAATCAATTATGGAATTTGGAAATTAGATGGGTTTAAATTTTTAATAAAAATCCTTCATGGATATATCTTTTTAATGGTTATATTAAAGATAGTGCTGGTGGGTTCCTTCGAGACCCAAGAAAAGTTGATTGGGCCGCGTTTCGTGGACCAATCAGACCACCACCAGAACCACCACCTTAAGGTAACCTTTTCCTCCCTTTCTTTCTTTTCATGCATCTATGCATTAATTCATACATTGAGGACAATGCATGAGATAGGTGTGGGGGAGGGTCTAACATAACTTTTCTTTTTCTTTAAAATATAAAAAAAAAAATAACATTTTTCTTTGCTTTTAAAAACTTTTTGAAAATAGAAACAATATTTTGACTTATTTTTGTAAGAATTAAGTTAATTTTAAGGAATAGGAAAATCCAAATTAGGATTTCTTATACTTGGTCAAAATAAGATTATTTGTTTGATTTATAGAGTTAGGAAGATAATTTGTCAAAGTAATTTAGTCTTGATCTTTACCTTGATGAAGTATGCACACCTCATACACTTACACACTTAGGGTTCAAAACAAAGATTCTTATGCCTTATAAATATATATATATATATATATAAAATAAAAAAAGAAAGAAAGAAATAAACAAATCTAATTATTGATTAGCTAGGTGCTTTGGCCTAAGCAAGCCTTAGTATTTTACGCGAAGATGATTAGATAAGTTTGAAAAAGAAAAAAAAATTTTCTCTGATTAAGCTAGGTATTTGTGCCTAATAAAGCATAAGTATTCACGCCTAAAAGAGGTTCATATAATAAAATCCTTAGTTTTGTGGCCTTGTCTGCTCGAGTCCTTAAGTCCTAGGGGTGTTTTCTCACCTGGTGCCCTAAGACCGTCTGGTTTGGGAGTCATCGATTTAAAGGCTCGTTACATGGGCAGATTAGAAGGCCTAATAGAACTAAGGAATAATCCCACCAAAAAATATATAATATATATATATATATACAAATAAATAAGGCATAAGAGTTAGAGTTAATGAACCCTTAGTCAAAACTTTCACAGTCACAAGGTGCATATGACTTAGGGTAAAGTAATAGACTAGATGAGAAGTATAATTTGACTCCTTACTTTGATTGATAACAAATTTTTGAATAGAGACTAAGGTTAGGAATGAAAAATTCGGGTTTCTATAACTTATAGATTGCTTAGATCTTACAATCATATTTAAATATTTTTCTCATTCAAAATGCTTTTCGAAAATACTAACTCTTTATTTCCCTTCTTTATGGATTTTGTGGGTGCAATCCGCTGAAAACCCTCACGAGACAAACTCGTCCTCTAGGGGGAACCTAAGCTAGAGGTTTAACGGCTTGTTGCACATGCTCAGTGCAATCGCGTGACCTGCGAAAGTGGTCCAATAATCCTTAGTATAGCTTAGTTTTATTTGCTCGAGGACGACAGCAAAAGATAGGTATGGGGGTGTGATTGGTCACTAAGGTTGCATATTTAATGTCACATTTTCATACTTATTTTAGAATAAAAGCCTGCATTGTCCTAATTATTTGTTTAATTTATTTGCAGGCCCAATCCTTAAGGAGATGAAGAGAAATGAGCCCAAGCCCACCAAAATTCTGAATTAAATCAGAATTAATTCACACTCAGTAAATCAGGGAAAAATCAAGAGATTGAAAACTGGTTGAGAAGAATCCTCTCAGAATCGATCGGTTGAAGCAAAGATCAAGCAAGTTTGATTCCGATTCTGACTGGATACATTCTAGTATTCGAATCATAACTTTTGCTACAGAAACTCAATTCTGATGATTCAAGATGATCCAGAAAGCAGACTGACAGAGCTACAACTCTTATGTTGATCATTATTTCTAATTATAAGTTGTTAAGAGATATTCAGCAATCAATAAGCAACAAATAGCAGATCAGAACTGAATATCCACCTCTTCCCCTCCATTTCTCCTATAAATACCTGCACTCAAAGGCAAAAGAGGACAATGCAGATTAGGATTTTAGACTAGTTTTTCCATTTCTTAGTTTAGGTTTTTGCTTTTCTTTTTCATGTAATTGTACTTTTCATTTATGTAAATATGAGGAGATCAGACTTTCATCGAAGAAGAAGAATGAAGCTAGAGCTGGAGTGACACCGGTGTAAGATGAATTTCTTTTCTTTGATTGTTATGAGATTGAATCAATGTTTTCTCTTTGTATGTAGTTTCTTTTAGTCTTCTTCTTCTTTTCTACTTTACCTTTCTTTTTGGTACAACTGTCTTCCAAGTGAGTCTAAAGCATCGAAAGAGCCTTGCCTTTGCGAGTGCCACCGATAGCTCATGACGATGGAATTGTGAGTCTCTCTGTATCATTTCATGCTTGCGTATCTTGATGATGTAATGTGGAAGAGACCAACACTCGACTCTTATGGCTATACGCTGAATGCCTCCAATTCAAGGTAACATCGTAGCTAAGAACTCAAGGTAAGCTTTTGGTGAAAAGAAGGTAAGTTTTTATTTCTTTTCGTTCATTTTTGTAAATTAAATCACTTTTACCATCTCTTCCAAATCATTTCTTTCTCCACTTCATTTGTACATATTCGCTTCATTGTTTTCTGATTTCTCCAACTTCTCATTCTTCCACTTTCTTCTAACTTTAATATACTTTCTTTTTCACTTTCATAACTTTAAAAAAAGAGAAGAACCTTCGCTTATTTTCATAAGATTTCAATAAAGACAAGTAAAGCTTCCATTGCAAACCCTCCTTGTGATCACGACCCGCATAGCCACTTGCTATAGCGGAAGAATTGAGCACTTGCACATATTTGTTTTAAGTTCTGTAATCTCGTATTTTTTGTGCATGTTTAGCCTCAATCACACACATCTTATTTCTAAGTTTATTTCTTATAATATGTACAAAATATTTTAATATAAAATCTTCTGCCTACAAATTCATCTTTATGTTTTATACTTATCCCTATACAAAAATATTTTATTTAAAATCAAAGTCTCTTTAAAATTCTGTTTATGTTTTGGCTTTTGACCTGAGCCGGTCTATCGCCCGGTCGGCCGACCCTGTGTCAGGTCTAGCCGGTCGACCGACCCAGTCGACCGAGGTTCTGGCAGCAGTGCGTATCCGTGTGCACGTTTCACGGGTCGACTGAGCGGTCGACCGAAACCTGCCTGACCGTAAGACCTTTGCTCTCTGTATTTTTCGGTCGACCGAGCGGTCGACCGAGAGCCGGCAACGGCTCTTATTTTTTGAACTTTGGTCGACCGAGATAGTCGTTTGAACAGTAACGGCTATTTCCTAAGCTGGTTTAATTTTTGTCTTTTTCTCTCTTAAATATGTTTAAATGACATGTTTTGAATTTAATACTTCCTGATTAGCCTTAAGTGAGTTTTATCTCTAAACCCTTGCCCTCTACTATAAATAGGGGTATTTGGGGAGAGGTTCATTTACCAATTATTACAAGAAAAATTTGCAAAAGTTTCAAAAGTTTAAGGCATTCAAAAGAGCTTGGTTTCTTGATTTTTGTGCTGAAATTATCTCTCATTTCTGAGTATTTTTCAGGAACTCTCTGATTTCTTTTTCTTTTCTCCTTACACACAAGAGCTTCAAATCCTACTCATTGTTCTCTAAGGACCTTGTAAGGGAAGAGAATTTTGCAAGAGAGAGTTTGTGGTCTTTGACTACTAGGAGATTACTTGTTCTTGAGATTGTGGAGTAGGGTACTTCAGAGTATTTGTAATATCTTTGTGATAGTGGAAGAGTTAGTAATCCTTCTGGGGAAGGCAGGGAAGTAGAGCTAGGTGCTCGAACCTCGATAACAATTCTTGGTGTTTGCGTTTGTTTACCTTCTTGTGCTACTTGCTTTACTTTCATTACACTTATTACTTGCTCTCAATTGTCATTACAATATTCACTTGTTTCATTTATCTTGTCAATCAAAGTCTCATACAACAAGATTGCATTATGCACCCCCAACTCATTTTAAGAGGAATCGCGAGGAAGGAGTTCAGAACCCTTCATAGGGCATCCGGCTTCTAGTCTTGTTTTGAGCAATTGTTGCATCATACTTTTTAATTGTGCATTGATTAGCATTATCACCTATTCACCCCCCTCTAGGCGATTTTCAATTTCTACGTCCTTTATTGTTCATACCCATTTGCCTTTAGGGTAGATGGTTCGAATTTTTTAGCTGACTTTTCGGCTATCTCAGCTTGTTCAACTAATTCTTTCCAGGTATGGGCTTTGACAGCCCCCATGCGAACCTCTACTTTGCCCAAGAAGTTATGCCTGCACGTCTGTAAGAGCATGGGCAATGGCATCCCTGCTGGGCACATCAAAGATAAGTTTCTGAACCGCTCAATGTAGTCACGGACAGATTCACCCTTCTTCTGCATGGTGGAGAGGAGCTTGTCCATGGTTACCTCGGTATCGTCCTCATAGAAACGAGACAGAAATCGGGTTTCCAGGTCGATCCAAGAATTGACAGAGCCCGGAGGGAGACTTCGAACCAGTCGAATGCTACCCCCTTTAAGGTGCCAATGAACAACCTAGCCATGATGGCGTCATTGTCTATAACATTACCGGTCTGAGACCGAAAATAGTAGATGTGCTGGTTTGGTGAGCTCTTACCATCATACGTATGTAACGTTGGTGGTTTGAACTTTGGTGGGTACGGTACTGAATCCCACTCCAGCGGGTAAGGACAGATCGCCCCTACATTCTTTAGTTCATCCCTCTGAGCTAGGGAAGCAATTTGAGCTTGGAGGCCCTTAAGGACTTCAGCGTCTAAAGAAGAACCCTCCTTGGATTTCTCCCCCTTTGACTGTTCATTGCTAAAATGTTCCTCCTCATCGTGATTGCTCCCGGCATTATTGTTATTCTAGTTATTGAGAAGTTGAGCGAGCATCTGTCGGATATTGTCCAAAGCTTCTTGCTGGGTTTTGAAAGTTTTCTCCTGAGCTTCCAAACGCCGAAGAAGGTCACCGTTAGCATTATCAGCCATATTGACTGATGCTCTGTCTGTTCACACCGAGCTGACTGTCACCGAGGAGGCATACCCACTATCTTCATCCTCTTTATCAGACGACTGTATTGATCCTCTCTTTGGTGAGGCTACCGCTGTTGAAGAGGATGGCAGTTCATAACTGTAGGGTATCACAACCCTAGATCTGGTGTTTCGGAGACACCTTCTTGATGCACCAAGACTTCGCCTAAGCCTGGGCTGTAATCTGGATCTGGGGAGCTGTAGGGGTGTCATAAAATACTTGTCTTTTCCTACGCAGCTCTCATCCTCTTCCGGTCATGTTGACGGATGCTGAGGGTAGATCTCGCGAAATGCTCCTTTATGATGTTTCACCAGGGCTTGTACGACAGCCGATCAAAAATTGATCGTCGACTTAGAGGAGTGGCGGGGATTTGTCCTAGCCGATAATGGACTGAGTGGACCGTCACCAACTGACATCCCACCTGCTGACAACAGGAGGGAAAAGCTTGGAAAGATTTTGACTTTTGTTGGCTTGTCAAGAATTCCCGCAAGTCAGACCCAATTGGCCTAAACGATCCAGCGCAGAGGCTGTGTTGGATTGCGCATAGGACGATGTCCTGCTTCTTTTATCCCCGCAGAGGGGATTACTATAGAATAGTGCTTCAGCTCTAGCTTCGCGGTTAAGAGCCTTGGGAATGCCCTTGGACGTTGAAGCTGCATAAGCAATGCTGTCAACGCTTAGGGATAATCCCTTAGCTCCGCCACAAAGCGCGACCATAGCGCTTAACGAACTGGAGAGCGGAGCACGCTGCGGTGCTTTATCCATTATGCTGCTGCGAAGGCAATTAGCCTTAGATAGTGCTTTGGTTCTAAGCTCGCGGCTCTGAACCCTGTGCGTAGGCCGTGGCACAGTAACTTCGCTTATAGGAACGAGGCTGGCACGAGTTGTTGCTCTTAAGTTGGGCGAAGGTATGGTCGCCACTGTAACTTCGCGGCAGTAGCCTTGTTGGAGCAGGCAAGATCTTGCCTTTTTCTTCGCGAGAGAGATTGCACTTCTGGCATAGCAACGCCTGAGGCTTTACTCAGAGCCTTCTATTTTGGCCTCCACATCTGCTTTGACAAGGGAGACATAAGTTCACAGGGAACCTGACTAGCCACACACGCGGCTGAAGGGTGTTGGTAGAATTCTGCTTCTGGTTTCTATTCTGAAACCTTGGTCATGGAGACCTTTCTATGCTTCCGTGCATGAAGCATTAGACCACCCCCAGAGAGGACTTCTTCAAATTTTTCTGGTCGAAGTGAACGACCAGGTTCTCGAAAGTGAAGGACTTGGACTGCAGGCATGCTTCCTTGTTGCGCTAGAGGACCGCAGTAGGCTCGCAGAGTTTCTTATCTGTCTCCGCAGAGACTTGCCTTGAAGATTTAGCCAGCGAGGCTCTGGCTGCACCGACTTTTCTGAATTCAGAGCTAGACCTGAAGGTCTGTTCATCGCATTGTGACACTTGATTCCCAGCAGTGGAGAAATCGTTTCCTAGCAGAGTCGCCATCTTGTTTTCCATTGATTTGCAAAAGGGGAAAACTTACAAAAAGAGTCAAGGAGCTAAATTAAAAGTAACGCAAAAGATTACAGGTAGATCTCCTCAGAGATTCTGGAGAAGTGTGCCGATAGGAGTCTGGTCAGCGCACGACCACTTTGTTCCTTTAACGATGCGAGTGATGAGATTCCCTTCTCGCCTGGTTCGGAAAATCAGAGAACAGAAGGTTCGTAGAACCCTCTTGTTACCCCTCAAAACCGCCTTCACTTAGGAATTCCTTCTCGCCTGGTTCCAGAGATTCCTTGAGAAGAAGGTATTAGGGTATCAACACCTTGATTAGAGAAGTGATTCTCTAAAAGTCTCTGAATTCAAGAGAATAGATCTCTGTTTGTACGCGCGGTGCGTCCTTTCAAGAAGTCGTGAAGAAGTCCTTGCGTATCTGGGAGCTCTTCGTGCGCATAGCTCGTGTAGTCCCCCTCTCCTTGTGCCCCTGGTGGGCTATTTATAGGGAGAGCAGGGGCATAATTGTCCCTTAAAAATATAGAAACAGATTGAATCAAATCTGTATAAATCTGGGAATTAGCCTTGCTGCGAGGCTAGGATTAGCTTCTGTGAAGCTAGAAGTAGCAGGTCGATTGATCTTCTTGATCTGTTTGATCCTTTCCATATAGTTAAAAGATCTCCCTTGATCCTCTTACTCGTTTTAGAAGAGTCAAGAGATTATGGCAATCAACTGCCAAATTTGATCTCAGATTTGGTCTTGATTGGATTTGATTTCAATCCTGATTAGATTTAATCTCATCTGAAGATTTAATTGGTCAAAGGTTGACCATTGCAGACCAACAGCGGAGCTGCCGCGTTGAGCTCACAGCGGAGCTGGAAGGCGCATGTGGCGAAGTCGGAAGACAGCTCTTCAGCGGAGCTAGATATCGTATGTGGCGAAGCTACCGAACATCCTTCTGCGTGGTTGCCTGTGGCTTCAAGCGAAGTTAACTCTCTGCGGAGTTAGTTGAACACTTCAGACGAAGCTATAAGTTAGCTTCCTGACGGAGCTGTGAGTGGCTTCAAGGCGAAGTTAGGTGATCTTAGCCTCTCAGGCGAGGCTATCCCTTTGGGCTCATACGATGCTAGGTGCTAGCATCTTAGACCTACTGAGGTCTGTTTAGAGACAATCTGGGCTTAGAGTCCAAGTTGCTTCTTTGTCCCTCAGAGATGGGTGAAAATTAGCCGTCAGCTTATCTGTCACTTGTCTTTTGAAATGTCAACAAGTACAGAACTGGTCGTCAGCTTGTCTATCGCTTGTCTTTTGTAAATGTCAACAAGTTCAGACGTTGTTCGGACCAATCAGCCTATCTTTCACTTATCTTTTGTAAATGTCAATAAGTTTAGCCATTGTTCAGGCCAGTCAGAATCTTGTCTTTTTTAAAGTGTCAACAATGACATTGATCGAATGAGTCTCCATAAATGGAGAAATCATCCAAATAGATCTCTAAAATTGTTTTGTCATGTTGGAGAATAGGCTTAACATGCAATGTTGGAATGTCGCGAGGGCATTGCATAGACCGAAAGGCATTCAACAATAAGCGAAAGTCCCAAATAGACATGTAAATATTATTTTCTCTTGGTTCTCTGGAGCTATGAGGATTTGGTTATATCCCGAGTAACTATCCAAGAAATAGTAATACTCGTGGCTCGCTAGTCGTTCAAGCATTTGATTGACAAATAGGAAAGGGAAGTGGTCTTTACGAGTGGCAGCATTTAACTTTCGATAATCAATGCAAACTCGAATCTTTGTAGACTCTTAGTTTTCATTCTCTACCATGGTAAAGCTAGATTATCTACGGATCGCATGGACTGGGCTGACCCATTGGCTATCAGAAATAGGATAAATCATTCCATTATCTAAAAGTTTTACTATTTTTGCTCGAATGGCTTCTTGCATGAAAGGGTTTAACCTACGCTACAGGTCCCTCTTTGGTTTTGCCTCTTCATATAGGTGGATGCGGTATTAAACTATAGCTAGACTAAATCTCTTTATGTCAGTCATCATCCAACCAATGGCTTTTTTATGTTTCCTAAGGATTGTCAAAAAGTCCTCTTCTTACCCATTAGTCAAGTTGGATGCAACAATAACTAGAAGAGTCTTGTTCGCCTAGGTAGGTGTACTTGAGATGCTTGAGTATGGTTTTGAGTTCTAAGTAAGGGATGACTCAATAGTTGGGAGTTAAGTGTTGTTTGTTGGATTAAGTGAACTTGGGCTCGATGCCCACTTGACTATAGAATTGACAATCTCATCAAGCATAAATCATCGAATCCTAATTCATTATCATACTCGGCTTATAGTCTATCTCCTCACTTTGCTCACTTGTTAAATTCTTATTAAGGTTCACCTCAAAAGATTGATCATCCATATTATGGGGTTGGCTTCCTAGGTTGAAGACATTGACTTCTTTAGTCATGTCCCCCAAGGTCAGTCTCATATATCTATTCCTACAATTGATGATTGCATTTTGCGATGGCATAGAACGAATGCCCTAGGATGACAGGGGTTTTGAGACCTAGGATTTGATATGGTTAGGTATCAAGGACAAAGAAATCCACTGGGTAGATGAATTTCCCAACCCGGATGAGGACATCATTACTTCCACTTTTGGAATTTTGATAGACCGGTCAGCTAGCTGGATCACAATTTGAGTTGGGCTAATCCCAACCCAAGTTGTTGGTGTACTGAGAAAGGAAGTAAGTTGATACTCAATCCCAAATCAGAAGTGCTCGACTAATTTTCGTTTGACCTATTGTGCAAGAGATGGTAGACATCCCGCATTCTTGTACTTGACGAGGATCTGATGGATAATAGCTCACTAATACTAGTGGCTAGAAAAAATTCTTTGGCACATTAGTCTTTCTCTTCTTGGTGCACATGTCCTTAAGGAATTTGGCATAGTTAGAGACTTGTTGGATTGCATCAAGAAAGGGTATATTAACCTTTACTTGATTAAAGATCACACGTATTTTCTTCATTTGTGCATTATTGTTATTCTAAGCCTATTTAAAATGGGCCTGTAGGCTTATGCACCTGCTCGGCTGACTTATCTATGGAGTTGGGTGGAGTGGAGATAGAATGAGTGGGTGCTTATGTTAGGTTTGATGATGTTGACAATTAATTATCAACTTGTCTTCCCAATCGCAATGTATGAATTGCATTACACTGATTTGGATCTTGAGCCTTATTGACTAGCCTAATGTTTCTAGGATTCGGCAATGGTTAACTAGGAAGAGTTCCATTCAGTCTTTCACTAATTAGATTAGCTTGCTGACGTACTTGATTTTTCTCTATCCTAGTTAGGGCTTGTGTTATTGATTCTGCTAAAGTGTCCACCTTTCTCTCCAAATTGAAAAGTCTTATTTCTATTGGTACGTTTTGGAAAGTAGGTTGTGTCATTTAGTTGGAAAAATTTTGTTGATACTGAGATGGTTGGAATTTTTTGGTAAAGTTGGGCCTAGGCTGATCATTCGTGTTTTGGCCCCACAAGAAATTGTGTAATTCTCCACCTGGGATTGTAGGTTTGCGAATATGGATTGTTAGTGGGCCCTTGCGAAGGCTACATTATATGTTCAGGCAACATTTGGTTAGCAAGGTAAACCGGACACTCTTCGACACATGATTCACATCTTGATAGTATGTGCAGCCCACATTTGGGTACTGTATTGGGCTGACTTGGTTTACCAGAACTGGGTCCTTAGTTTCAAAGGCTTCTAGTCCTCAAGCAATACTATCAAATAGCCTCATTCTCTATGGACATCTCTATCGAATGGAGACCTTTTTTTGAAGAGATAGGGTTCGCAGTCCTAGACTCTTCAGGGGTAGGTTTCCATTGGAGATTTTTTTGCTCGGTCTTCTTATATTTCCCATCCTTCGTGTTCATCCGCTTTCAAGAATCTTCGTTGACTCATGATTTTTAGGAGAGTATTATTGTTTGATAATCTAGACAATCATAGAGAATTTGGCATAGCTGCCACTCCTCTGTGCCATGATGAGGGCATTAGAGAAGGTCTTTCAGACGTTTGAAGTATTTTCAAAACAGTTCGTTGGGTTGTTGCTTGCAGGACAATATATTTTTCCTAATAAGGGTAGTCTTATGGATAGGGTAGAACTTTTTTAAGAAGATCTTTGTGAAATCATCCCAAGATGTGATAAAGTTTTCCACTAAGCTGTGTAGCCCTTTCTTGTCAAGGTCCTTAAGGGCAAAAGTGACAAAACGTAGCTTGAAGGCATCGTCTCCTAATTGCCCTATCTTCATCATAACACATACCTCTTCAAATTCTCTTATGAAGAAATATATGCATTTTCAGACTCTAGCCCATGATACTAAAGGGTGTTTATGAACTGTGATTTTAGCTCAAAGTTGTTGCCGTCAGCGTCGGGAAGACGAGTGCAAGATGGAAGTGATGACCAAATAGAATAGAACCACCTGCTAGGATATTGTTTGTGCCATTTCATGGTCGGGTTTAGGTGGTGAAATGTTTCTAGTTAATCTAGACGTAGCTGGGTCTCTTGACCAAACTAACATACACAATCAATAGCAAATAAGATCACACAAAAAGTCAAAGTCAAGTTAAATCAACCAAGACTATTCCAGGGTAGACTTAGACCTAGACGACTCCTAACTTTAGATTTTCCGCAAGAGGTATATTGTCGAATTGGACCATGAGTTAATCAGCCAGGTGAGTGATAAGATTAGTGGGAGGCATCCTTCCAAGATGACACTAATTAAGCAAACCACCAACCTTTGAGGTTTTGCTCCTCAATCCCCTACCTAGTCACCAAATTGACAAGAGTCAAATTCAAACAACTTACTCCTTGGTTCAATCTCCTAGTGAGTCTGAGAAGTCCTTAAGGCCAACATCTATACAAATTTTAGATTAGATTTTGATTGTGAGTGCAAATGAGATATTGTTTATGGGCCAAGGAAGGGTAATGACTTCTCCACCTTATCTGGTTAGGGTTTTTCCCTCAAGTCAATTTAGTGCAAGTGTGTAAAATAATATAATATTACTACTCAAAGCAATTAAATCACTACAAATGTTTCCTAATCTAGATGCTATGCAAACTCACCTCTATCTCTAGCACTCTTCGACAGTAATTGAAAATTTAAAATAAAAATAGACGAATGCCTATATGCAAGTCTATCCAATTTTTAAGTTTCAATCACAAGATACTGTTATTGTTAGAAATAGTGTCCAAATGAGTTACAGTTAAATCCAACAACTGCAAAAAATACAAAACTTGAATTTAATGACTACAAAAGAAAATAGAAATCCTAACTCACTAAGATTACCTCATTTGCTCGGCTCTTGCCGCGTTTATGGCTTTCCTGAAGTCTCTGGTGTTCTGCCTTATAGGGCAGTGTCTCTGAAGTACTCTAGATCCTCTACAGATGCCAACCTCCTGTAATTGTCCCTTAGCACAACAGGAGAAAAATCAAGTTAGAAAACAATGTATACCATTCCCTCCTCGTAACGGCGCCAAAGTTTGATTCCGAGAAAATACAGAGAATATGAAAAGTGTTTATTTGATTTGTATTGACTCTGAATCTTTGCAATTTAACCGTATAGCGAGGGCTATACAGGTCGAACCTTAGAGACAGATGCGATAGAAGCGTTTTGGATTGTTGTTTCCTTACAATGTCTTCTTTTATTTGAAAAACTTAGAGAAGAAGATTAGGTTGAAAAAGTTTGATTTTTTCATCAATGTAAAGAAGGATCAAACCTGCTAATAATCTACCACCATAAACAAATAATATCAACTAGAGATTACCTTCACGCTAAGCCCTAAATATGATAATTTACCCTAGGATTCAAGTAAAACACATAAGATAAATAATTAGATTCTAATTGAAATAGCACTAATTAAAATTTGACATTAAATATCAGGACAATTGTCAAGCATAGATTAAGAAAAATAGTTAAAAATTACTAGCAAATAGTTGACCTAATTACTATTATCATGTGCCTTCAAGATAAATCTAGGATTTAAGCATGCATAAAATTTAATTGGGTTATCTATTTAATACAATAGGTTCATGATGGTTGATAGGTAGTAAAAAATGCAAATTTATCACTATATTTACTATCATATTTCCCTATTTATTCCTATAATTATGCACTATTATTAATGTTTTATTATTTAATGTGTGCAGGCTTTGAGTAATTATTTAAATAAAAGAATAAAGCCTAATGAAGCCCAGAAGCCCAAAAAAGCCCATGTGCAAGCCCATGTGCAAAAGTTGCAATTAATAAAAGAAGAGGAAAGGGATGGACTTCAAATCAACCCTAATTGCTTGCAGACAAGGCTATAGATAAGGGGAGAAGAGTGCAAAGATAACAAAATCATTTTAAAAGATTTGGATTTAGGGTAACTTGCTTTCCAAGTTATCCCGAATTTTCAAAATAAAGAGTCGGTATGCAAAAACCAGAAGGATATACCCAAATGGACGGACCAGAGGAGGCCACGCGCGAAAGTGCGTGGCCAGAAGCCAATCTATGGCCGCGGAAATGCGACCATAGCCACATTTCTGCGGCCCTATGGATGAGGCTGGGTACCAGTTTTCGCAAGAGAGTTGTACCGGGACTCTACTTCTTCCATCTCTTATAAATATCCCTGCAGAGCAATAAAGAAGGGCGTGTAGAAACGAGCAAGTAGATCTTAGGCTAATTTTTAGATTGTAACCTAGGTTTTTATTTTTCTTTTTCTTTTATGTAATTTTTAAGTTTTCTTTATGTAACTGAGAGGATAGACGAGTTTCATGGAGGAAGGAGATCAAGCTTGTACTGAGGTGACATCGGTGTAAGTAAATCTTTTCTTCCATTGTTATAAGAATCAAATCAAGTTTTTGTTTCTTCTTTACTCTTCTTTTTGTTTATTTTTCTCTGATGTCTTGCAATCTAAGAGAATCCGATAGCTTCGAGACTGCTTAGCCGTTGAAGTGCCCTTGATGGCCTATGGTGATGAACAAACATTCTCTTCCTAGTATAGTTTATCCTTTTTATTCGTAGTGTAGATCGAGAATGGGGAAGATCTTATATGCCATGCTTGATTACCTTCAAAGACAAGGTAAGTCATCGCAACGGATCAAAGGTAAACAGGTGCAGAAGAGGTAAGTATGTTTTTTAGTTTTTAGTTTTCTTTCTTTTATTTCTTTAGTTTAGATCACCAACACCAACAACACCCAATTCAATTTCTTGTATATAATCTATTTTCCATCTTCTTAATCTACCATCTTCTTCCTAATTCAAACACTTTGAGAGAACTTGCTAAAAAAGCTTCCATCGCTAGTCCCTCCCTGTGGATCACGACCCGCATAGCCACTTGCTATAGCGGTAGAATTGAGTACCTTGCACATCCTATTCTTAAATCTGAAATTCTATATTCTTGTGTGTAGGTAAAACCTCAATCAAATTTTGGCACCGTTCCCAGGGAAGGACGGTAAGTTACTCTCTAAAAAAAAAACTAATTATTGATTTATTTATTATTTTTTTGTAGGATCAGAGAACAGAAAATATAACTGCAGTAAAGGACATATAGTAACTCTATGCCTCTGCCCTCGAAGGCAGAGCAGCAGAGCCTACTACAGAGCCGCGCAAACGCGGCAATAGCCGCGTTTTCGCGGCCTGAGTAGTGAACTACTCACTAAGTTTTCTGCAGGTTGCTGGAAAGTTAAATTTAGACTTGCTGTTCTGTTAATTTTTCTCTATAATCACCCTGCACACTGCTAATTAATTAACAGTAACCTATTTGTTGAAAAATAAAAAAATTAGACTCTTGCATATAGGCACGTGTCTATTTAATTTATTAATTTCTATTAAAGAGTGTTGGAAACAAGGAATGTTCGCATTGCATATAGACTAGGAAGCACCCTTAGCTGATTTACTGCTTTTGAGTGAATTTTGTCTATTGCTTTACATGTGCACTAAATTGACTTAAGGGCTTGTCCTATAAATAAGATAAGGTAGGAAAGTCATTACCCTCCCTTAGCCACAAACAATCTCCTCACTCACTAATCCAAGCCTAACTAAAGATAAGTAGACGTTGGTCCTAGGGACAGCTCGGACTCAATTAGGTGATTATCCTAAGGGGGAAAGGTGTTGGAATTTGACTCCTGCCAAACCAGTGTCTAGGAAGGGGATTGAGGGCCGAAAGCCCGAAGGTTGGTGGTTACTTAATTAAGGAACGTTTTTGATGGAAAACCTCCCACTAATCTTGACCTGACCTGGCTGATTAGCTTGTGGTCAAAGTCTGCATTTTACCTCCCGTGGACAGTCTAACTAGTTAGGAGTCGTCTAGGTCATAGGTCTACCCTAACGTAGTTTAGAATTTTTTTCCTTTGTTTGCTTATTTGTTTCTTTGTTTGTGTTTTGTTTGTGATATGGCTTATAACAACTATTTTTTCAATTTTAATAATAATCCATATTACACATCAACCTTTTTTTCGGATATTACCAACCCGACATATCATAACTTTAACCAACCTAGTGTGCCAGATTGGTCTTATCCGAATCATTACATGCCCCAGTCCCAATACTCTGAACAAGACTGAAATAATCATCACTACTCTTCACAGAGTCAATGGGAATACAACACCCATGAGCCATATTGTCAACCACCTGTTCAATCATTATCTTCATATACTTCTTTTACCACATCACCAATGTTTCAGTCCTCAAATGATCCATTCGATGGGTTAGAAGAAAAAGTGGATCGTTTGCAAGATATAATGAATGATTAATTTCTAGACTTTCAAACATCCTTGAACTAACCAACCAAGTTGATAGGAACAAGAATCATTATGTCTAGAAGACCTTGATCAAGATTCAATTTCATCACATCAATATGAACTTGATCAATCCCAATCCTTGGACAAACTGGCTAGTTTTAATTTCAATGAGATTGAATTAGAATGTGATCCCGATCCCCAACTTTGCGATTCAGTTTCCATCTTCGAATCTATGTTGACTTCGGTATTCTTACCCAATTTGGACCAATTTTCTGAGCCAACATTTATTCCCGTACCCATAGATTTTAAAATTGAATCACCAATTTTGGATAGTCACATTCCATTGATGGAAAAGAATGTGAATATCAATTCTTGGACTTGGACTCAACGCTTGAACCAAACTAACTCTCGAACCCCACGTCAATTTTCCTGAGTTTGTATTGGTTCCTGAACCTATCATTCTTGAGTCCAAGTCAACCATTCTACCAAGTCACATTCTTTTGTTGGACAAAAGTATAGACCATGATGACTCTGTGATGATTTTCCAGGACTAGTCATGTAAAGGAAGTAAGTTTCATGATAGGATCTTTCATGATCCTATTCATACTGGGGACTGTAAACATGTAAATATAAAAGAGGTCAATAAAGGTAGGTTCCGTGAACTACCACATTATCTTCATTGGATAGCAACGCTTGGCCCAATCAGACCACCACCGGAATCACCACCTTGAGGTAACATATGCCTTCCCTTTCTTCTTTTTCATGCATACATGCATTCATTCATACATTGAGGACAATGCATGAGATAGGTGTGGGGGAGGATTTACTAACATACTAACATAGTTAGATACTAACTAACAAAATTTTAAAAAAAACTTTTTGAAAAAAAGGGGAGAATATTTTGACTTATCTTTTGAAAGAAATCTAAGTTAGTCTTAAGAATTAGGAAAATCATGATTAGGATTTCTAAAAACTTGATCAAAATAAATAAATTGTTGAATTTTTAGGTAGGAGGAAAAATTGAATAAGTAATTAGTCTTGATTTTTACCTTAATGAAATGTGCATACCTAATACATTTACATATCTAGGATTCTAAGACAAAGACTCTTGTGTCTTATAAAAAAAAAAAAAGAAATTCACTAATTAAGCTGGATACATGTGCCTCAAGAAGCATCAATATTCACGCCTAAAGGTGATTTTATAAATAAAGTCCTTAGTTTTATGGCCTAATTCACCCGAATCCTTAAGTCCGTGGGGTGTTTTCTCACCCGATGCCCTAAAACCAACCAGTTTGGGAACTACCGACTTTAAGTTCGCTACATGGGTATATTAGAAAGCCTAAGAAAACTAAGAAATATTACTTTATATACACATCTAATAGTCAATTAGTCAGGTATGAGGGTCTCAAGAAGCCTTCATGCTTACACGAAAGAAAATTAGATGAGTTATACATATTTTTTAAAAAAAGAGAAATAATAAAAAAAAGCATGAGAGTCCGAGTTAAAGAATTCCTAGCAAAGATTTACAAGGATGCATATGACTTAGGGTAACGAAAGAGACTATACAAAATTCAATTTTGATTCTTACCTAAAATGGATAACAATTTATTATATAAAGACTAAGTTTAAAAATGAATAAAAATGATAATCCTAAAACTTATAGATTACTTAGTCTCTTCAAACATATTTCAAATATTTCCTTTTTATGGATTTTGTGGGTGTAATCCACTGAAAACCCTCACGAGACAACACTTGTCCTCTAGGGTAACCTAGAGGTTTAACGGCTTGTTGCACAAGCTAAGTGCAACCGTGATGCCTACGAAAGTGAGTTAGGATATATTAGTTTTTCTTTTCTTATTCTTTTTGATTTTTACTCGAGGACGAGCAAAAAGATAAGTGTGGGGGTGTGATAGGTAGTAAAAAATGCAAATTTATCATATATTACTATCATATTTCCCTATTTATTCCTATAATTATGCACTATTACTAATGTTTTATTATTTAATATGTGCAGGCCTTGAGTAATTATTTAAATAAAATAATAAGGCTTAAAGGAAGCCCAGAAGCCCAAAAAAGCCATGTGCAAGCCCATGTGCAAAAGTTGCAATTACTAAAAGAAGAGGAAAGGGATGGACTTCTACTCAACCCTAATTGCTTGCAGGACAAGCTATAGATAAGGGGAGAAGAGTGCAAAGATAACAAAATCATTTTAAAAGATTTGGATTTTGGATAACTTGCTTCCCAAGTTATCCCAAAATTTCAAAAAAGAGTCGGTATGCAAAATCCAGAAGGATATACCCAGATGGACGGACCAGAGATGGCCGCATTTCCGCGGCCCTATAGATGAGGCTGGGAACTAGTTTTCGCAGGAGAGTTGTACCGGGACTCTACTTCTTCCATCTCCTATAAATACCCCTACAGAGCGACAGAGAAGGGCGTGCAGAAACGAGCAAGTAGATCTTAGGCTAATTTTTAGATTGTAACCTAGGTTTTTGTTTTTATTTTTATTTTATGTAATTTTTACTTTTTCTTTATGTAACTGAGAGGAGAGACGAGTTTCATGGAGGAAGGAGATCAAGCTTGTACTGAGGTGACATCAGTGTAAGTAAATCTATTCTTCCATTGTTATAAGAATCAAATCGAAGTTTCTGTTTCTTCTTTACTCTTGTTTATGTTTATTTTCCTCTGATGTCTTGCAATCCAAGAGAATCTGATAGCTTCGAGATTGCTTAGCCGTTGAAGTGCCCTGATGGCTTATGGTGATGGACAAACCTTCTCTTGCTAGTATAGTTTGTCCTTTTTATTCGTAGTGTAGATCGAGAGTGGGGAAGATCTTATACGCCATGCTTGATTGCCTTCAAAGACAAGGTAAGTCGGCGCAACAGATCAAAGGTAAACAGGTGCATAAGAGGTAAGTATGTTTTGAAATACACCTAGAGGGGGGGGTGAATAGGTGTAATTGCTAATCTAATGCTCTTTTAAAACTTATATGAGTATGAGATGCAACGATCTCTCAAAACACGACTAGGAGCCGAATACCCCTTAGAGGTTCTGAACTCCGTCCTCCCAATTCCCCTTGAATGGGTTAGAGGTGCGCAATGCAACCGTGTTGTATGAGATATGATCGAACAAACAAATTGTGAAGTGCTATGATGAAATGCACACAAGTAGTATAGCAATAAAAGCAAGCAAGTAAAGATTGCACAAATAAAGTGTTAGTACTCAAGCAATGAATTGAAAGGAATTTAAAGCAAGAATTTAAGCAATAAGAACGCCAAGGCAATCGCAAACAAATTGATTTGTTTCGAGGTTCGAGCCCGTTGCTCTAGTCCCCGCCTTCACCTCCGTGAAGGGTTTCCACTATCCCCGTAGGATCCCGTACAAATTAGGCCTCCAAAGACCTTGAGCCCGTAGCTTTACACCGTACAAAGAAGCTCCACCTAGGAACTTGTCTCCACAAGAATAAAGATTACAAATAGTGATCACAACAAGATCACAACACTCTTTTACAAACAATCTCACTCTATTACAACTTCACCTATAGAAGGAATATGAAATTTTTGGCTCAATGAAGTGTTTGTGAGAAAAGCTTCAGTTGTAGAGTGATATTAAGAATCAAACAACAACTGAAAATCAAACTTGAAAGAATGGGAATGAAAGCTTTGAAACTATTTTTCTCTTTCTCTTGAAAACAATGGAAACTTGTATTTTTTTCTTGGTAAATAACTAAGGCCTATTCCCCACTATTTATAGGGAGAGAATAGGTTGAAACCCTGATTTTTCCTGCTGAAAACTTCTGCAAAAGCACCCCAACAACTCCTAAAAACTGTGTTAAAGAGAAAACATAAAACAGATTTTCAGAAATGCCCAAAGAGGAAAGAGCCGTTGGGCTTGTTGCAGGCTTACGGTCGACTGCCGGTCGACCGGTGCTCTGCTGGCAAAAGAGCCGTTGAGGCTCCGGTCGACTGCCAGTCGACCGATCTCACAGAAGGAAACACAGTTTCCTTCTATCGGTCGACCGACCCAGTCGACCGAAAGATCCAGAGAGCAGGCCACTAAAATCAGTCGACCGATATTAGGGTCGGTCGACTGGCAGACATGCACAGCCCGTGCATGTCTGGACATAGCAGCCGGTCGACTTCCGGTCGACCGGTCTGCCTGGAAAACAGTTTTTCTGGGCAGATTTTAAGATAGAAAATTTTGTAAAAATTCTTTTAAAAATCTTAAGCTAAGTGTTATGCTGAAAATAGTTTATATACATGTATTTAAACAAGTTTTGAAGATATAAGGCTTTGGGTACATGTATGAATAAACTAAGGCATAAACCTAGAAATAAATATTTTGAAAAACATAGACATATTCAAAAACATGTGTGTGCAAATCCTAGAGCCAAAATTTACATATCCTATCTTTACAAAACTAAACTTACAAACTATTATGGTCTTCAAGACTTCAACTTGAGCTATCTTCACTTGATCTTCAATTTTGCAATATGAGCCCATTTTGACTTGTCTTGAATCCAATAGCTTGTATTTGAGTCCAAAAACTTTGTATATGAGTGAGAGTACTTCTAGTGTGATAATAAACCTGAAACACACTTAAACAACAATGATATTAGTACAAATAACTAATATGTTTTGTAATCATCAAAATACACTAAGCATGGGTTGATTGTAACCTTGGGCCAACAATCTCCCCCTTTTTGATGATGACAAAACATATGAGTTATTAAACAAATAAAAGAGGAAAAGCTTGAAAAGCTCCCCCTTAAACAATGCTATATATTGACAAGAATATGAAAAACTATGTAAGCATACAAAAATCATTTTTCAACAAGGTCATCACCAAATAAAAACTCAAACAAGAAATAATATGAAAACTACGAATCTAAGTAATCAAACATATTTTTCTTCAAACTCATCTTCAAACTCATATATTTATTTTTCTCCCCC
The DNA here is from genome assembly GCA_038442645.1 of Agave tequilana. Classification (NCBI taxonomy): domain Eukaryota; kingdom Viridiplantae; phylum Streptophyta; class Magnoliopsida; order Asparagales; family Asparagaceae; genus Agave; species Agave tequilana. The sequence goes on along the minus strand of JAVJIF010018802.1, from coordinate 71,317 downwards.
TTTTTGTCATACATCAAAAAGGGTTAAATAAAAAATTTTAACACATATTAAAAACCAAAACAAAACAAACTAAAATACTTTAAGTATCAATTTTACAAACATTTAATTCACCACAAATAAAAGAAAATCTTGCATAATCTAAAGGTTTTGTGAAAATATCCGCAAGTTGAAATCGGTTGAAACAAAATCAATATCTATGTCACCTTTTTCAAAGTGATCTCTAAGAAAATGATATCTAATGTCTATATGTTTGGTTTTACTATGTTGATTAGCATTTTTGGTCATGTGAATGGCACTAGTATTATCACAATAAATTTTAACATGATTAAAATGCAAATCAAAGTCGAGAAGAGTATGTTGCATCCAAAGAACTTGTGCACAACAAGCTCCGGCCGCTACATACTCCGCCTCGGCGGTTGATAGGGCTACACTATTTTGCTTCTTGGAAGACCAAGATACAAGGCAATTACCTAGGAATTGGCATGTACCACTTGTGCTCTTCCTATCTACCCTACAACCGGCATAGTCGGCATCCGAATAACTAGTCATGATAAATTGGTTAGTTTTCGGATACCATAAACCTAATTCAATTGTGCCCTTAAGATACCTAATTATGCGTTTTACCGCTATTAAGTGTGATTCCTTAGGACATGATTGAAAACGTGCACATAAACAAACGGAAAACATGATATCCGGCCTACTAGCCGTCAAATAAAGCAAACTACCAATCATGCTACGAAATAATTTGATGTCTACTTCCTTACCTTGTTCGTCCTTGTCAAGTTTCGTAGTGGTTGCCATGGGAGTATTTGCTACTTTGGATCCTTCAAGCCCGAACCTTTTGATTAGTTCCTTGGTGTACTTGGCTTGGTTGATGAATGTCCCATCACTACGTTGCTTGATTTGAAGTCCAAGGAAGAAGTTGAGCTCCCCCATCATAGACATCTCGAATTCCTTTTTCATGCATGACTCAAAATTCTTGCAAAGTGAAATATTAGTAGATCCAAAAATAATGTCATCAACATAAATTTGTACTATTAATATGTCTTGATCTACATGTTTGGTAAATAACGTTTTATCAACTTTTCCTTTCTTAAAATCATTTGAAAGCAAAAATGAAGACAATCTTTCATACCAAGCCCTAGGGGCTTGTTTTAAACCATAAAGTGCCTTATCTAATTTGAAAACAAAATTAGGGTGTGTAGGATCAACAACCCGGGGGGTTGTTCAACATACACCTCCTCATCAATATAACCATTTAGAAAAGCACTCTTTACATCCATTTGAAACAATTTGAAATCTTTAAATGAGGCAAAAGCTAAGGTCATCCGTATGGCTTCAAGCCGTGCTACGGGTGCAAAGGTTTCTTCAAAATCAATCCCTTCGATTTGAGTGTAACCTTGGGCAACTAACCTAGCCTTGTTTCTAACTACATTACCCGATTCATCCAACTTGTTCTTAAAGATCCACTTAGTACCAATTGTTGGTCTATCGTGGGGCCTAGGAACAAGATGCCATACTTGGTTGCGCTCAAATTGATTGAGCTCCTCTTGCATAGCTAGCAACCAATATGAATCGGCCTCGGCCTCGAGGACATTTTTAGGTTCAATGTGTGAAATAAAAGCAAAATTACCACAAAAATCTTGAATCTTAGAGCGAGTGGTTACCCCTTTTGATACTTCACCTATGACGAGGTCCTTGGGATGATGAGGATTGAATCTCCAATCCTTTGGTAGTGATTGAGAGGGCTCCTCTTCATTTGCTTGATGTTCATTTCCTTGAGCCTCTTCCACTTTGGCTTCACTTCCATCATCATCCTTTGGCTTGTCTCCCATGGTGGAAGCATCCTCCAAGGTCACTTTCTCCAAGCCTTCATCTAAAGCATCAATTTCTACACAATTCTTAACAAACTTGTTAGATTCCTCAAATTTAACATGAATAGATTCCTCAATAGTCAAAGTTGACCTATTGAAGACTCTATAAGCCTTACTAGTATTTGAGTAACCTACAAAAATAGCCTCATATGATCTAGCATCAAATTTTCCCAATTAATATTTGTATTTAAAACAAAACATTTGCAACCAAACACTTTGAAATAAGAAACATTAGGTTTTCTAGAAAAATACATCTCATAAGAAGTCTTAGTAGTATTTTTACATAGGAAAACACGATTTGCAATGTAACAAGAAGTATGAACGGCCTCGGCCCAAAATAATGTGGTAGACCATATTCATTTAACATTGTCCTAGCCATCTCTTGTAAAGTACGATTTTTCCGCTCAACTACTCCATTTTGTTGTGGAGTTCTAGGACAAGAAAGTTCATGTTTTATTCCATGTTCCTCACAAAAAGTGGTAAAGGGAAGGTTAATGAACTCACCTCCTCTATCACTTCTTATTTTAATTATTGAGGAGTCATTTTCCTTTTCAACTCTTTCTTAAAGGCTTGAAAATGTGAAAAGGTTTGACTTTTATGTTCAAGAAAATAAACCCAAGTAAAACGCGAAAAATCATCTACTAAAACATAAGCAAATCTACTCCCACTTAAACTTTTGGTTTGTGTAGGGCCAAATAGATCCATGTGGATTAGCTCCAATGGACGTGATGACATGATATCCTTAATTGATTTGAATGAGGACTTAGTTTGTTTCCCAAATTGACATGCGTCACAAACTCGGTCCTTTTCAAAGTTCAATGAAGGAATACCCTTCACCATTTCCTTAGAGTTAAGCCTAGAAATATGGTCAAATGAAACGTGGCCTAATCTCCTATGCCACAACCAAGAGTCGTCATCGAGGGCTTTTAAACATGTTATATTACAAGACATATTAAGCATATCTATCATGTAAACATTACTTTCACGAAAACCGGAAAACACACAAACATTTGTATTTTTATCAACTATTTTACAAGCAATATCATCAAAAATAACATTAAAGCCTTTATCACATAATTGACTAATGCTCAAGAGATTATGCTTGAGCCCGTCTACTAAAACTACATTTTCAATTAAAGGAGAGGTGCCAAGTTTTACATTACCAATCCCTATGATTTTACCCTTGGCGTCATCTCCGAAGGTGACGGTGCCACCTTCATGATATCTTGATAGGGTTGCGAAATTGTTGATGTCCCAAGTCATGTGCCTTGAGCAACCGCTATCAAGATACCATAAACCTCTACGTCTTTGGGCTTTGGATAGTACCTACATCATTTAAAACAATAGTTGATTTTGGTACCCAAACTTTCTTGGGTCCTTGAAAGTTAGTGTTACGAACCCAAACATTATGAGATGATGCACTTAGTCTATCATAGCAAAAATTAGCTAAGTGTCCTTTCCGTCCACAATGTGAACATGAGTACACTTTCCTATACATGAATGCATGATGTGTGTGTGAAGTGTGAGCATGCCTTGGGGGTTTGCCATGATGCATAGGTTGTGTAGTATGTACATGAGCATGAGCATTTTTCTTAGGAGCTTGTTTCTTAGGAAACATATTCTCCATCTTCTTCTTATCAAACTCACTACACTTTTTCAAAACAACATCTAATGAGTCTAATCTTTCCTTAAGCATGGCAATCTCATTAGAGTCAACAAATGGGGTCTTTCCTTTAAAAGAAATTTTATATTTTTCAAATTCATTTTTAGTGGAAACTAAAGAAGAATGCAACTCATTATTTTCTTTTGAAAGATTTACAACTTGAATACTAAGTGATTCATTATCTTTCTTCATTTTCAAATACTTTTTCTTCATGAAGTCATAATTTTGAGAAAGTTCCATAAATGCTTCACCTAACTCATCTATGGATAAATCATCATCAAGAAGAGTTGAGGGGGTTACCTTGCTTGTGCTCTCATTTGCCATGAAGCACATATTTGCGGTGTCAATCTCCTCCTCGGATTCACTTTCGTCATCCCAAGTAGCTTTCATGGCCTTCTTCTTGTATGGCTTCTTGGATGAAGATGGCTTCACTTTGTCCGGACACTCCGCTACTATGTGTCCCGGCTTTTGGCAATTAAAGCAAATGATCTTCCTTTCTTCCTTGCCTCCTTGCCATCTCCTCCTTCCTTGGAACTTTGCCTTGTTGTACATCCTCCGGACGTTTTTGACTAGAAGTGAGAGCTCCTCGTCATCTTCTTCTTCATCATCTTCGTCGGAGTAAGTAGCATGACTTTTGAAGGCAATAGTCTTCTTCTTGGAGGGTGCCATGTCCTCCCTTGCCTTCCTCTCCATCTCATGGGTTTTTAAGTTCCCAATGAGTCCGATGAGCTCAATCTCATCTTTATCATTGAGTTCCTTCAATGTTGTAGCTTTCACTTCCCAAGATGGAGGAAGAGCCCGGATGATCTTTCTCACCCTTTGGTCGTTGTTGATGTCTTCACCTAGAGAAGAAAGCCCATTAGTAATCTTAGTAAATTTAGTAACCATATCATCTATGGTTTCATGTTCTTGCATGCTAAAATTTTCATATTGGGACCGAAGAAGGTCTATCTTGGCCCTCTTTACTTGTGATGTCCCCTCATGTGTTACTAGCAAATGGGTCCAAATCTCATAGGCGGATTTGCAATGGATGACTCTAGCTATGTCATCATCATTGAGGGCTTGTAGGAGTGCATAATGAGCCCTAGCATTGGCATCAAACTCCTTGGTCTCAATTTCGGACCAAGTAGATTCATCACCGGGGGTACACTAAATGACTTAGTCACGGCCTTTGCAACTCGGCTACCTAGAGATTGCAAAAACACGGTCATCTTAACCTTCCATATGGGAAAGTTAAGTCCATCAAACTTAGGGGGTGTCTTAATACCATCGGCCATGTTTACTATGTGGAAATGAATGAAATGATTAGCAATATGAGGATCTCTCTAAGGTTGTTAAGCCAAATCCTAGAGTCCAAGCTCTGATACCAATTGAAATACACCTAGAGGGGGGGGGTGAATAGGTGTAATTGCTAATCTAATGCTCTTTTAAAACTTATATGAGTATGAGATGCAACGATCTCTCAAAACACGACTAGGAGCCGAATACCCCTTAGAGGTTCTGAACTCCGTCCTCCCAATTCCCCTTGAATGGGTTAGAGGTGCGCAATGCAACCGTGTTGTATGAGATATGATCGAACAAACAAATTGTGAAGTGCTATGATGAAATGCACACAAGTAGTATAGCAATAAAAGCAAGCAAGTAAAGATTGCACAAATAAAGTGTTAGTACTCAAGCAATGAATTGAAAGGAATTTAAAGCAAGAATTTAAGCAATAAGAACGCCAAGGCAATCGCAAACAAATTGATTTGTTTCGAGGTTCGAGCCCGTTGCTCTAGTCCCCGCCTTCACCTCCGTGAAGGGTTTCCACTATCCCCGTAGGATCCCGTACAAATTAGGCCTCCAAAGACCTTGAGCCCGTAGCTTTACACCGTACAAAGAAGCTCCACCTAGGAACTTGTCTCCACAAGAATAAAGATTACAAATAGTGATCACAACAAGATCACAACACTCTTTTACAAACAATCTCACTCTATTACAACTTCACCTATAGAAGGAATATGAAATTTTTTGGCTCAATGAAGTGTTTGTGAGAAAAGCTTCAGTTGTAGAGTGATATTAAGAATCAAACAACAACTGAAAATCAAACTTGAAAGAATGGGAATGAAAGCTTTGAAACTATTTTTCTCTTTCTCTTGAAAACAATGGAAACTTGTATTTTTTTCTTGGTAAATAACTAAGGCCTATTCCCCACTATTTATAGGGAGAGAATAGGTTGAAACCCTGATTTTTCCTGCTGAAAACTTCTGCAAAAGCACCCCAACAACTCCTAAAAACTGTGTTAAAGAGAAAACATAAAACAGATTTTCAGAAATGCCCAAAGAGGAAAGAGCCGTTGGGCTTGTTGCAGGCTTACCGGTCGACTGCCGGTCGACCGGTGCTCTGCTGGCAAAAGAGCCGTTGAGGCTCCGGTCGACTGCCAGTCGACCGATCTCACAGAAGGAAACACAGTTTCCTTCTATCGGTCGACCGACCCAGTCGACCGAAAGATCCAGAGAGCAGGCCACTAAAATCAGTCGACCGATATTTAGGGTCGGTCGACTGGCAGACATGCACAGCCCGTGCATGTCTGGACATAGCAGCCGGTCGACTTCCGGTCGACCGGTCTGCCTGGAAAACAGTTTTTCTGGGCAGATTTTAAGATAGAAAATTTTGTAAAAATTCTTTTAAAAATCTTAAGCTAAGTGTTATGCTGAAAATAGTTTATATACATGTATTTAAACAAGTTTTGAAGATATAAGGCTTTGGGTACATGTATGAATAAACTAAGGCATAAACCTAGAAATAAATATTTTGAAAAACATAGACATATTCAAAAACATGTGTGTGCAAATCCTAGAGCCAAAATTTACATATCCTATCTTTACAAAACTAAACTTACAAACTATTATGGTCTTCAAGACTTCAACTTGAGCTATCTTCACTTGATCTTCAATTTTGCAATATGAGCCCATTTTGACTTGTCTTGAATCCAATAGCTTGTATTTGAGTCCAAAAACTTTGTATATGAGTGAGAGTACTTCTAGTGTGATAATAAACCTGAAACACACTTAAACAACAAATGATATTAGTACAAATAACTAATATGTTTTGTAATCATCAAAATACACTAAGCATGGGTTGATTGTAACCTTGGGCCAACATGTTTTTTAGTTTTCTTTCTTTTATTTCTTTAGTTTAGATCACCAACACCAACAACACCCAATTCAATTTCTTGTATATAATCTATTTTCCATCTCCTTAATCTACCATCTTCTTCCTAATTCAAACACTTTGATGAAAATCACCTAGAGGGGGGTGAATAGGTGATAATGCTAATCAATGCACAATTAAAAATTATGATGTAACAATCGCCCAAAACAAGACTAGAAGCCGAATGCCCTATGAAGGGTTCTGAACTCCTTCCTCGCGATTCCTCTTAAAATGAGTTGGAGGTGCACAATGCAATCTTGTTGTATGAGACTTTGATTGACAAGATGAATGAAAACAAGTGAATATTGTAATGACAATAGAGAGCAAGTAATAAGAGCAATGAAAGTAAAGCAAGAAGCAAGAGCAAGTAAACGAAATGCAAAACACCGAGAATTTTTCCGAGATCCGAGCACCCAGCTCTACGTCCCCGCCTTCCCCAGAAGGATTTCTAACCACTATAACTTCACAAAGATGTTACAAATACACCGGAGTACCCAACTCCACAATCTCCAGTACAAGTTCTCTCTTGGTAGTCAAAAGACCACAAACTCTCTTTTGCAAAACTCTCTTCCCTTACAACAAATCCTTGTAGAACAATGAGCAGGATTGAAGCTCTTTTTTGTAAGTGGAAAAAGAAAAAGAAATCAGAGAGTTTTGAAAAACACTTTAGAGAATGAGAGAAATTTTCAGCACAAAAACTAAGAAACAAAGCTCTTTTGAATGCCTTAAACTTTTGAAACTTTTGCAAATTTTTCTTGTAATGAACCTCTCCCTAAACACCCATATTTATAGTAGAGGGCTAGGGTTTAAAGATAAAACTCACTTAAGGCTAATTAGGAAGTATTAAGATCAGTAAATATCTCTTAAACACAATTTAAAGAGAAAAAGACAAAAATAAAACAGCTCAGAAAATAGCCGTTATTGTTCAAACGGCTCTCTCTCTCGGTCGACCGGTCGGTCGACCGAAGTTCAAATAAATGAGCCGTTGCTGGCTCTCGGTTGACCGACCGGTCGACCGTAAAATACAGAGAGCAAACGTCTTACAGTCAGGCATTTTTCGGTCGACCGCTCGGTCGACCGTGAAACGTGCACATGGATACGCACCTGCTGCCAGAAGTTCGGTCGACTGGGTCGGTCGACCGACCTGACCTGACACAGTGTCGGTCGACCGGATAAGGCCAAAAACTGAAACTTGAACAGATTTTTGAAGACATATTGATTTTTAACAAAATAGTTTTGAATAGAGATATATATAAAACATAAAAATGAGTTTGTAGGCAGAAGATTTTATACAAAAGTATTTTGTACATATTATAGGGAATATTTTTGAAAATAAGATGTGTACAAAAATGTGTGTGATAGAGCTTCAAACCTATTCACTATTCTTTAACAAAACTATAAAACTAGAAAAAATTCTAATGAAATATCTTGAGCAATCTTGAAGTCTTGAGCCATGCAATGCCTTGCTAGAGCCTTCTCTTCTATGTTCCTTCCTTGATGTGCAAAAAGCCTTCTTTGCTTCATGAACCTAGAAGTTCTTGCAATAGCTAAGCAATGGCCTCCAAATATGGTACAAATCTGAAACTTATCTTGAACAAACTTATTAGTACCAAATAGCTCTTATTTGGTTTGTTATCATCAAAACTCTAAACAAATGGAGAGTGTAACCTTATGGGCCAACAATCTCCCCCTTTTTGATGATGACAAAACAAATAGGCTATAAGCAAAAATATAAGGGAGGAGAAAGCTCCCCCTCAAATTATGCTATAATAAACAAACAAAAACAATGTAGATTGCAAGCAAAACCATAAGACTAAAAATCATGAAATATAAAACACGACTAAAAATCATGAAATATAAAACACTTGCAAAGACACTTTAAACTCAAAATAAGAATTCAAAAGAACACATCAAAAACCGAAAACATATAAACTCATATGGAACCAAAACCATATGAACTCATATTTCCATACATAAACTCATTCTCCCCCTTTTTGTCATACATCAAAAAGGGTTAAGAAAATATTTTTATTCAATCACACAAACATTAAGTTCACCACAAATAAAAGAAAATCTAGCAAAATCAAGTGGTTTAATGAAAATATCGGCAAGTTGCAAATCCGTAGAAATATAATCAATATCTATATCTCCTTTCTCAAAATGATCTCTAAGAAAGTGATATCTAATCTCAATGTGCTTGGTCTTACTATGTTGATTTGCATTCTTAGTCATATGTATAGTACTAGTATTATCACAAAATATTTTTATATGGTTAAAATGCAAATCATAATCAAGGAGAGTATGTTTCATCCAAAGGACTTGTGCACAACAAGCCCCCACGGCAACATACTCCGCCTCGGCAGTTGATAGAGCTACGGAATTTTGTTTCCTAGAAGACCATGAAACAAGACAATTACCAAGAAATTGACATGTCCCACTAGTACTCTTTCTATCTACTCTACAACCCGCATAGTCGGCATCCGAATAACTCGTCATTGAGAAATTTCCAGTTTTCGGATACCATAGACCCATTCCAATTGTGCCCTTAATATAACGAATAATGCGTTTTACCGCAATAAGATGGGACTCTTTGGGACACGATTGAAATCTTGCATAAAGACACACACTAAACATTATGTCTAGCCTACTTGCCGTCAAATACAAAAGACTACCTATCATGCTTATATACAATTTAATATCAACATTTTTACCTTGGTCATCCTTATCAAGCTTCGTGGTAGTTGCCATGGAAGTGTTGCAAGCTTTTGAGTCTTCAAGTCCAAACTTCTTTACGAGTTCCTTTGCGTACTTGGCTTGACATATGAAATTTCCATCTTGCAATTGCTTTATTTGGAGTCCAAGAAAGAAAATTAACTCACCCATGGAAGACATTTCAAATTCACATTGCATAACCTTTTCAAACTCCTTGCATAAAAACTCATTAGTAGAACCAAAATTTATATCATCAACATAAATTTGCACAATTAAAATGTCATTATCAACATGCTTAGTAAAAAATGTTGTTTCTACTTTGCTTTTAACAAAATTGTTTGAAATGAGAAAACTAGAAAGCCTTTCATACCAAGCTCTTGGAGCTTGTTTCAATCCATACAAAGCTTTATCAAGTTTAAAAACAAAATTAGGATGAACATGATCAACAAACCGGGAGGTTGTTCAACATAAACTTCTTCATTAATAAAACCATTCAAAAATGCACTTTTCACATCCATTTGAAAAAGTTTAAAATTTTGAAAGATGCAAAAGCTAGTGTCATTTGTATGGCTTCAAGCCGTATTACGGGTGCAAAGGTCTCCTCAAAGTTAATTCCTTCAACTTGAGTGTAACCTTGGGCTACTAACCTAGCTTTATTCCTAATAACATTTTCGGACTCATCCATCTTGTTTCTAAAGATCCACTTAGTACCAATTATTGGTCTATCGTGGGGCCTAGAAACAAGGTGCCAAACTTGGTTGCGCTCAAATTGATTGAGTTCCTCTTGCATGGCAAGCAACCAATATGAGTCCGTCTCGACTTCGAGAATGCTTTTGGGTTCAAAATGAGAAATGAAAGCAAAGTTACCACATAAGTCATGGATCTTGGAGCGAGTTGTTCCCCCTTAGAGACATCACCTAAGATGAGTTCCTTGGGGTAATTTGTAGCGTATCTCCAATCTTTAGGAAGCGGTTGAGAGCTTTCCTCTTTATCCTCTTGAACATCACCAATTTGTTCTTGTTTTTCTTCTTGAGCGGGTGAGTCCTTCAAGGATAGTCTCTCCATGTCTTCACCTAATGGGTCAATCTCTACAACATTCTCAAACAACATTCTCAACAACCACATTAGATTCTTCAAATTTAACATGCATGGATTCTTCAATGGTAAGTGAAGATCTATTGAATACTCTATGAGCTTTGCTAGTAGAAGAATATCCAACAAAGATAGCTTCATAAGCCTTAGCATTAAATTTACCCAAGTTATCCTTAGTATTCAAAACAAAACACTTGCATCCAAAACTTTGAAATATGCAACATTTGGTTTTCTAGAATGATATATTTCAAAAGATGTTTTGGAAGAATTTTTATACAAATAAATACGATTTGAAATACAGCATGCGGTGTTTATGGCCACGGCCTATAAATATTGAGGGAGGTCATATTCACTTATCAAGGTCCTAGCCATCTCTTGAAGTGTTCTATTTTTCCTTTCTACAACTCCATTTTGTTGTGGAGCTCTAGGACATGACATTTCATGCTTGATTCCCTTTTCATCACAATAAGTCATGAAGAGTTGGTTAACAAACTCACCACCTCTATCACTCCTTATTTTCAAAATCGAAAAACCTTTTTCTTTTTCAACCCTTTTTCGAAAAACTTTGAAGTGAGAAAAAGTTTGATCTTTGTGTTCCAAAAAGAAAACCCAAGTGAAACGAGAGAAATCATCAACTAAAACAAATGCAAATCAACTACCATTTAAACTCTTAGTTTTAGTTGGTCCAAAAAGATCCATATGAATTAATTCTAAAGGCCTAGTTGACATGATATCCTTGATTGGTTTGAAGGAAGACTTGGTTTATTTCCCAAGTTGGCACGCACCACAAATGCGGTCTTTCTCAAACTTTAAGCAAGGTATACCCTTCACCAATTCCTTAGAATTAATCCTAGAAAGATGGTCAAAAGATGCATGTCCTAATCTTCTATGCCAAAGCCAAGAATTTCATCAAAAGCATTCAAGCATTTAGTAGAACAATATAAATTAAGCATGTCAATGATATAAACATTATTGTCACAAAAACCGGTGAGAATACAATCATTGGATTTAACATCAAAAATCTTGCAAGAAGAATCATCAAAAACAACTTTAAGTCCACGGTCACAAAGTTGACTAATACTAAGCAAGTTATGCTTCAAACCATCAACAAGAACAACATTTTCTATAATAGGAGATGCACCAATTTGAATGTTACCTTTACCGATGATAGTGCCCTTGGAGTCATCCCGAAGGTGACGGTGCCACCTTCTATGTACCTTGATAGGGTTGTAAAGTTATTGATGTCCCATGTCATGTGTCTTGAACAACCACTATCAAGGTACCACCGCTCCTTACGTCTTGGAGCCTTGGTCTGTACCTACATCAAATAATTTAGGACTTAATTTTGGTGTCCACATTTTCTTGGGTCCTAACGAGTTAGTGCCATGAACCCAAACAAGATTATTTGATCTATTTACTTGATCATAACAAAACTTAGCCAAATGTCCATTTTACCATAATAAGTACATCTATACACTCTACCATATCTAAAAGCATAGTGAGTGTGAGACTTGTGAGCATGTGTGGACTTAGCATGGGTGTTGTGTGAAGTGTGAGCATAAGGAATCTTAACATGAGGATCTTTAGCACGAGAAATGTGCTTTTTAGAAAACATTTCTTCAAGTTTCTTTGTGTTAAAAGCACAATCCTTCAAAACTTTTTCAAAATCGACAATTCTAGTTTTTAAAGAAGAAATTTCTTTTTCATCAGTCTTAGAAAATTTTGCTTTACAAGCAACTTTGTAAGCACTAAATTCATTTTGAGTAGAAATGAGATTTGAAGAAATTTCATCTTTTTCTCTAGAAATAATAGCAAGTTGATTTTTAAGAAAAGCAACTTCCTTTTCCAACTTAGAGCATTCAATCTTTTTATTATCATAGGTTTCCGAAAGTTCAACAAAGGTATGTACAAGAACTTATTTACTTAATTCATCTTCTTCTTCATCAAGAGGTTGAGGGGTTACCTTTGGTGTGTTTGCCATGAAACACATGTTTGTCGTATCCACCTCATCTTCAGACTCGCTTTCCGAATCCCAAGTTGCTTTGTACGCTTCTTTTCCACGGGCTTCTTTATATTGAAGGAGGAAGTCATCTTCTTCTTGAACTCCGGGCAATCGGCCATGATATGTCCGGGTTTTCGGCAATTATAGCAAATAATTCTTCTGTCCTCTTTTCCTTCAAATTTCTTACGAAAGTTGAGCTTATTCTTCCGGTACATCCTTTTGACATTTCGCACAAGTAGTGATAGCTCCTCATCTTCTTCTTCATCATCTTCTTCGTCATCAAGAGTGGATGAAGACTTGAAGGTTATGGACTTCTTCTTTAGCAGAGCTGCTTCTTCTCTTGCCTTCTTTTCCATCTCATGGGTCTTTAAGTTCCCAATGAGACTAATGAGGTCCATTTCATCCTTGTCGTTCAATTCTTTTAAGGTGGTGGCCTTTATCTCCCATGATGAAGAAGAGCCCGAATCACTTTTCGTACCTTTTGGTCATTGGAGATATCATCACATAAAGAGGAAAGAGCATTGGTGATTTTAGTAAACCTTGTAATCATGCAATCAATAGATTCATCATCAATCATTTAAAAGATTCATATTGGGACCTCAAGAGATCTATCTTAGCTCTCTTGACTTGTGATATCCCTTCGTGTGTGACTAACAAATGTTGCCAAATCTCATAGGCGGAATGGCAATGTATTACTCATGTAAGGTCATCCTCATTCAAGGCGGTTAAGAGAGAATTTTGGGCCTTGGAGTTAGCCTCATATTCTCTAAAGGTAAAGTCGGTCCAAGTACTTTCATCACTATCGGGTACAACATAGGGTTTGGTCAAAGATTTTACAACTAAGCTACCTGATTGAGATTTTTACCTGCACACAAAATATAGAATTTTAGATCTAGAAATAAAAATGTGCAAGGTGCTCAATTCTATCCGCTGTAGCAATGGCTATGCGGGTCGTGATCCTCAGGGAGGGACTAGCAATGGAAGCTTGTGAAGCAAGTTATCTCTTTTTATTTATTTTGTTATTTACAATGGTATTTACAATGAGAAGTGTGGTATTTACAATGAGAAGTGTGAAAGAAATTGGAAAGATGTGGAGTTGGTGATCTAAACTAAAATTACAAAGAAAGAAAACTATAACACATACCTACCTCTTCTGCCCTGCTACCTTTGATCCGTTGCAACGACTTACCTTGTCTTTGAAGGCGTTCAAGCATGGGATATAGGATCTGTTCATCACCATAGGCTATCAAGGGCACTTCTTTGGCTAAGCAGTCTCCAAGCGATCAGATCTCATGGTTTGCAACACATCAGAGAGAAACAATAAAACAAGAATAGAGAAACAATAAAATAAAACAAAAATAGAAGAACAAAAACAAACCTTGAGTAGATTTTATTAACAATGGAAGAAAAGTATGACTTACACCAATGTCACCTCAGTACAAGCATGATCTCCTTCCTCCATGAAAGCATCCTCTACTCTCAGTTACATAAAAATGTAAAAATTACAAAAAAGAAAAATAAAAAACCTAAACTACAACTAGCCTAAAAACCCTAGATTTTGCTTTGTAGTTCACTGGACGCCCTCTCTGTTGCGTCTGCAGGGGTATTTATAGGTGCAGAAGGAGGTAGAGTTCCAATACGACTCCACGAAAACTGTTACCCAGATTCATCCGGAATGCCGCGAAAACGTGGCTTTGGCCGCGTTTCCGCGGCAAAAGTGTGGCAGCTGGCCATGCTTCTTCTCGCGTGGCCTCCTCTGGTCCATCTATCTGGGTTTATCTTCTTAAATCTGGTGTACCGACTCTTTCTTTTGAGATTTCGGGATAACTTAGGAAGCAAGTTACCCTAAATCCAAATATTTTAACAACGAATTTGTTATCTTTGCACTCTCCTTCTTTGGCTTTTATCCTCATCCTGCAAGTATTTAGGGTTGAATAGAAGTCTATCCTTCCCTCTTCTTTTAGTATTTGCAACTATTACCCTTAGTAATTATAACTTTGACATTTGATAATTGCAACTTTTGCATTGGGCTTGAATATGGGCTTTTGGGCTTCTTTTAAGGCTTTATTCCTTTATTTTTATTTCTCAAGGCCTGCACACAATAAATAATAAAATATTAGTAAATGTGCAGAATTATAGGAATAAATATGAAAATGTGATAGTAAATGTATTGAAAAATATGCACTTTTTACTACCTATCACACCCCCACACTTATCTTTTTGCTCGTCCTCGAGTAAAAATCAAAAAGAAAAAATTAAACTAGCTAACTCACTTTCGTAGGAATCACGGTTGCACTTAGCACGTGCAACAAGCCGTTAAACCCCTAGGTTACCCTAGAGGACGAGTGTTGTCTCGTGAGCGTTTTCAGCGGATTACACCCACAAAATCCATAAAAAGAAAAATATTTGAAATACGTTTGAAGAGACTAAGTAGTCTATAAGTTTTAGGATTATCATTTTTATTCATTCTTAAACTTAGTCTTTATAAAGTAAATTGTTATCCATTTTAAGTAAGGATCAAAATTGTATTTTTGTATAGTCTTTTTCGTTACCAAAAGTCATATGCACCCCTGCGAATCTAGGAATTCCTTAACTTGGACTCTCATGCCTCTTTATTATTATTGTGATTTTTTTTTGATATATATAACTCATCTAATTTTCTTTCGTGTAAGTATCAAGGCTTCTTGAGGCCCTCATTCCTAACTAATTGACTATTAGATGTGTTAATACATATATAATATTTCTTAGTTTCCTTAGGCTTTCTAATCTACCCATGTAACGAACTTAAAGTCGATGACTCCCAAACCGGTCGACTTTAGGGCACCGGGTGAGAAAACACCCCACGGACTCAAATTCAAGTGAACTAGGCCACAAAACTAAGGACGTTTTATTTATAAACTCACCTTTAGGCATGAATACTTATGCTTCTTGAGGCACATGTATCCAGCTTAATTAGTGATTTTTTTTTATGAGGCACAGAGGTCTTTGTCTTAGAATCCTAGATATGCATTAGGTATGCACATTTCATTAAGGTAAAAATCAAGACTAATTACTTATTCAATTTCTCCTCCTATACCTAAAAATTAAACAATTTATTAATTTTGACCAAGTTTTTAGAAATCCTAATCATGATTTTCCTAATCCTTAAAACTAACTTAGATTTCTTTCAAAAGATAAGTCAAAATATTGTCCTTTTTATAAGTTTTTTTTAATTAGCAAATTTTTGTTAGTTTCTACCTATGTTAGTATGTTAGTAAAACCTCCCCCCACACTTATCTCATGCATTGTCCTCAATGTATGAATGTATGCATATATGCATGAAAAAGAAGAAAGGGAAGGCAGGAGTTACCTCAAGGTGGTGGTTCCGGTAGTGGTCTAATTGGGCCAAGCGTTCCTACCCAATCAAGATAATGTGGTATTCGGAGGAACCCACCAGAAATTTCTCTTGTATAACCCACTAAAATGTATGTATTATCATTTTTTAATAATTCCACCCCATCAAATTTCCAAATTTCATAATTATTTTCAGAGTCAATTGTGTCAACCGCCTTGTCCCAAAATGGAGTGTGAAAAGATGGAATAATTGACTTGGACGTCATAAGTACGGGAACGAATACCGACTCAGGAAAGAAACTTAAATCAAGTAAGGGTTCAGGAGTCGGGCTAGGTTCAGGAAGTGGGTCCAAATCAATAAGTTGAAGCTCAAGTCCACAATAATCTTCCCATAATGGAATGTGACTCAATATTGAAGATTCAAGTTCAGGAATGATAGGTGTGGGAATCAAAACTGACTCTAAAATATTACCTAAGTCGGGTAACAAAACAGGAGTCAATAATGATTCGGGAATTTGAACTTGATCATAGATTTGAGAATCTAGGTCACATTTCTCATTGAATTCAATCTCATAAAAATGAGAACTTGCCAATTTATCCATGGGACTTTCAAAATTATAAAATTGGTCAAGTTCAATATGATCATCAAAAATGGGTGATTCAAATTCATGATGAATTGGCACATGATCCAATGTTGACTCGAGAAAAGTGAAATCAGGTGGAGACACCGGAGTCCTTGTTGAATCATGAAGTAAAATTGAATCACCAAGTTGGGGATCAGGATCATATTCATGCTCAAGTTCTATTTCAGAAAAGGAATAACTTGCCAACTATCAAAAATTGGAGTTTCGGCATGTTCAAATGATGGTATTGAAGTAGAATCTTGTTGTCTAAAACAACGTGGCTCGTCGGCTCTAATAGAATGATTAGCGATATCAGAAATGGCCGAACGGTGAGAACGTAAAGATTGAACCATCATATCTGTTTCATGATCACGAGCTAATCTAGCCTGAGTCATGGCTTCAAGCATCTTTTCATAGTCGATTGGTGCATCATTTTGTGACTGGACTTGAAAAGAGGAAGTGTTGTTGGGATAATCGTGATGAAGTTGTGAGTCGGTCAGATTCTGTGATTGTTGCTTGGACTCACGCATCATCATGTCGAAGATTGATGGTGGTTGTTGCTTGGACTCATGCATACTCATCATTTCCAAGATAGATGGTTTTCTATTCTGAATGGGTGGATCTGAGTATGAATCTTGGGAATATTGTGGACAAGGTGGATATGGAGGACAAGTTGGTTGAAAATTGGACTCGGGGGAAGCGAAACCCCATGAACTCTGTGAAGAGTTGAATTATTGTGAAAATTATGGTCATAAGATGGGGGCATGGGTTATATTCATTCGGATAAGACCATTCCGGCACACTAGGTTGGTCAAAGTTATGATATGCAGGGTTGGTAATATCCGAAAAAGAGGTTGGTGTGTAATATGAATTAAAATTGGAAAAATTATTATTATATGCCATATCACACAAACACAAATAAAGAAAAAGAAAACAAACAAATAATCAAACAAAAAAGAAAAAATTCTAACCTAAGTTAGGGTAGACTTATGACCTAGATGACTCCTAACTGGTTAGACTGTCCCGGGAGGTAGGGTGTAGATTTTGACCACAAGTTAATCAGCCATGTCAGGGCAAGATTGGTTGGAGGTTTTCCGTCAAAGACATTCCTTAATTAAATAATCACCAATCTTCGGGCTTTCGGCCCTCAATCCCATTCCTAGACACTGATTTGGCAGGAGTCAAATTCCAACACTGTTCCCCCTTAGGATAATCTCCTAATTGAGTCCGAGGTGTCCCTAGGGCCAACGTCTACTCATTTTTAGTTAGGCTTGGGTTAGTGAGTGAGGAGATTGTTTGTGGGCCAAGGAAGGGTGATGAAATCCCCACCTTATCTTATTTATAGGACAAGCTCTTAAGTCAATTTAGTGCACGTGTAAAGCAGTAGACAAATATTCACTCAAAGCAGAAAATCAGCCAAGGGTGCTTCCTAGTCTATATGTAATGCGAACGTACCTTGTCTCCAGTACTCTTCAACAAAAATTAAAAAAATTAGATAGACACGTGCCTAAGATGCAAAAGTCTAATTTTTTTTATTTTTTTTATTTATCAACAAATAAGTTACTGTTAATTAGTTAGCAGTATGTAGGGTGATCACAGAAAATATTTAACAGAGCAGACAAATCAAATTTGCAAATTGCAGCAACCTGTAGAAAATTGAATCAGTAGTGAACTACTCAGGTCGCAGAAACGCGGCTATTGCCGCGGAACCGCGGCTCTGTAGTAGGCCCTGTTGCTCTGCCTTCGAGGGCAGAGGCACAGACTTGCTATATGTCCTTTGCTGCTATTATTATTCCTGTTCTCCAAACCTGCAAACAGAAAGAATAAAAGAATTAGTTAATTTTTTTTAGAGAATAACTTACCGTCCCTCCCCGGCAACGGCGCCAAAATTTGATTGAGATTTTTACCTGCACAAAAAATATAGAATTTTAGATTTAGAAATAAAGATGTGCAAGGTGCTCAATTCTATCCGCTGTAGCAATGGCTATACGGGTCGTGATCCTCAGGGAGGCGCTAGCGATGGAAGCTTGTGAAGCAAGTTATCTCTTTTTTATTTATTTTGTTATTTACAATGGTATTTACAATGATAAGTGTGGTATTTACAATGAGAAGTGTGAAAGAAATTGGAAAGATGTGGAGTTGGTGATCTAAACTAAAATTACAATAGGCCATCAAGGGCACTTCTTTGGCTAAGCAGTCTCGAAGCGATCAGATCTCATGGTTTGCAAGACATTAGAGAGAAACAATAAAACAAGAATAGAGAAACAATAAAATAAAACAAAAATAGAAGAACAAAAATAAACCTTGAGTAGATTTTATTAACAATGGAAGAAAAGTATGACTTACACCGATGTCACCTCAGTACAAGCATGATCTCCTTCCTCCATGAAAGCATCCTCTACTCTTAGTTACATAAAAAAGTAAAAATTACAAAAAAGAAAAATAAAAAACCTAAACTACAACTAGCCTAAAAACCCTAGATTTTGCTCTGTAGTTCACTAGACGCCCTCTCTGTTGCGTCTGCAGGGGTATTTATAGGTGCAGAAGGAGGTAGAGTTCCAATACGACTCCTTTACGAAAACTGTTACCCAGATTCATCCGGAATGCCGCGGAAACGCGGCAAAGCCGCGTTTCCGCGGCAAAAGTGTGGCAGCTGGCCACGCGTCTTCTCGCATGGCCTCCTCTAGGTCCATCCATCTGGGTTTATCTTCTTAGATCTGGCGTACCGACTCTTTATTTTGAGATTTCGGGATAACTTGGGAAGCAAGTTACCCTAAATCCAAATCTTTTAACAACGAATTTGTTATCTTTGCACTCTGCAAGTATTTAGGGTTGAATAGAAGTCTATCCTTCCCTCTTCTTTTAGTATTTGCAACTATTGCCCTTAGTAATTGCAACTTTAACATTTGATAATTGCAACTTTTGCATTGGGCTTGAATATGGGCTTTTGGGCTTCTTTTAAGGCTTTATTCCTTTATTTTTATTTCTCAAGGCATGCACACAATAAATAATAAAATATTAGTAAATGTGTAGAATTATAGGAATAAATATGAAAATGTGATAGTAAATGTATTGAAAAATATGCACTTTTTACTACCTATCACTACCTAAAGATTGCAAGAAAATAGTCATCCTAACCTTCCAAATAGAGAAATTAAGTCCATCAAACTTAGGAGGGGTTTTGATGTTATCGTCCATGTTTACTAGTGTATGAGTGAATGAATGAAAATGTTGATTAGCAAATTTTAAGGATCTCTTTAAGGATGTTAAGCCAAACCTAGAGTCCAAGGTCTGATACCAATTGAAAATCACCTAGAGGGGGGGTGAATAGGTGATAATGCTAACCAATGCACAATTAAAAATTATGATGTAACAATCGCCCAAAACAAGACTAGAAGCCAGATGCCCTATGAAGGGTTCTGAACTCCTTCCTCGCGATTCCTCTTAAAATGAGTTGGAGGTGCACAATGCAATCTTGTTGTATGAGACTTTGATTGACAAGATGAATGAAAACAAGTGAATATTGTAATGACAATAGAGAGCAAGTAATAAGAGCAATGAAAGTAAAGCAAGAAGCAAGAGCAAGTAAACCAAACGCAAACACCGAGAATTTTTTCGAGGTTCGAGGACCTAGCTCTACGTCCCCGCCTTCCCCAGAAGGATTTCTAACCACTATAACTTCACAAAGATGTTACAAATACACCGGAGTACCCAACTCCACAATCTCCAGTATAAGTTCTCTCTTGGAAGTCAAAAAAACCACAAACTCTCTTTTGCAAAACTCTTTTCCCTTACAACAAATCCTTGTAGAACAATGAGTAGGATTGAAGCTCTTGTTTGTAAGTGAAAAAAGAAAAAGAAATCAGAGAGTTTTGAAAACACTTTAGAGAATGAGAGAAATTTTCAGCACAAAAACCAAGAAACAAAGCTCTTTTGAATGCCTTAAACTTTTGAAACTTTTGCAAATTTTTCTTGTAATGAACCTCTCCCTAAACACCACTATTTATAGTAGAGGGCTAGGGTTTAAAGATAAAACTCACTTAAGGCTAATTAGGAAGTATTAAGATCAGCAAATATCTCTTAAACACAATTTAAAGAGAAAAAGATAAAAATAAAACAACTCAAAAAATAGTCGTTACTGTTCAAACGGCTCTCTCGGTCGACCAGTCGGTCGACCGAAGTTCAAATAAAAGAGCCGTTGCCGGCTCTCGGTCGACCGACCGGTCGACCGAAAAATACAGAGAGCAAACGTCTTACAGTCAGGCAGGTTTCAGTCGACTGCTCGATCGACCGTGAAACGTTCACACGGATACGCACCTGCTGCCAGAAGTTCGGTCGACTGGGTCGGTCGACCGACCTGACCTGACACAGTGTCGGTCGACCGACCGGTCGATCGGATAAGGCCAAAAACTGAAACTTGAACAGATTTTTGAAGAGATATTGATTTTTAACAAAATAGTTTTGAATAGAGATATATATAAAACATAAAAATGATTTTGTAGGCAGAAGATTGTATACAAAAGTATTTTGTACATATTATAGGGAATATTTTTGGAAATAAGATGTGTGCAAAAACGTGTGTGATAGAGCTTCAAACCTATTCATTATTCTTTAACAAAACTATAAAACTAGAAACAATTCTAATGAAATATCTTGAGCAATCTTGAAGTCTTGAGCCATGCAATGCCTTGCTAGACCCTTCTCTTCTATGTTCCTTCCTTGATGTGCAAAAAGCCTTCTTTGCTTCATGAACCTAGAAGTTCTTGCAATAGCTAAGCAATGGCCTCCAAATATGGTAAAAATCTGAAACTTATCTTGAACAAACTTATTAGTACCAAATAGCTCTTATTTGGTTTGTTATCATCAAAACTCTAAATAAATGGAGAGTGTAACCTTATGGGCCAACATTTGAGAGAACTTGCTAAAAAAGCTTCCATCGCTAGTCCCTCCCTGTGGATCACGACCCACATAGCCACTTGCTATAGCGGTAGAATTGAGTACCTTGCACATCCTATTCTTAAATCTGAAATTATGTATTCTTGTGTGCAGGTAAAACCTCAATCAAATTTTGGCGCCGTTGCCGGGAAAGGACGGTAAGTTACTCTCTAAAAAAAAACTAATTATTGATTTATTTATTATTTTTTTTGCAGGATCAGAGAACAGGAAATATAACTACAGCAAAGGACATATAGTAACTCTGTGCCTCTGCCCTCGAAGGCAGAGCAACAGAGCCTACTACAGAGCCGCGCAAATGCGGCAATAGCCGCGTTTTCGCGACCTGAGTAGTTAACTACTCACTAAGTTTTCTGCAGGTTGCTGGAAAGTTAAAGTTAGACTTGCTGTTCTGTTAATTTTTCTCTGTAATCACCCTGCACACTGCTAATTAATTAACAGTAACCTATTTGTTGAAAAAATAAAAAAAAATTAGACTCTTGCATATAGGCACGTGTCTATTTAATTTATTAATTTCTGTTGAAGAGTGCTGGAGACAAGGTACGTTCGCATTGCATACAGACTAGGAAGCACCCTTAGCTGATTTACTGCTTTTAAGTGAATATTTGTTTATTGCTTTACATGTGCACTAAATTGACTTAAGGCTTGTCCAATAAATAAGATAAGGTGGGAAAGTCATTACCCTCTCTTAGCCCACAAACAATCTCCTCACTCACTAACCCAAGCCTAATTAAAAATAAGTAGACGTTGGCCCTAGGGACATCTCGGACTCAATTAGGTGATTATCCTAAGGGGGAAAGGTATTGGAATTTGACTCCTGACGTGGCTACGTGCACAATCTTGTGCACGTCCGGTCGACCGACTCCTGGCCCGGTCGACCGTAACGGTCGACTGCCAGAGCCTGGCAGCCAAAATCTGGGACTGAAAAACTAGATTTTTAATGTCTTAAAAATTCCCATGAAATCTCTAAAAATCCACAAAAATAGTTTTATCAGTTTACATTGAAATACAAACTTGTGTTAAAAATTTCAACACATTTTGAACTATTTTTGTGCTATAGAAATTTTGCCAAAAACCAAAAACCGTATTTTCTAAAACTTAGATTTTTGAATTGAAAATACGTTTTATCCAAAACTCATCCAAATACAAAAACATGGTATTAAACAACATTTAGGCATAATGTATATGGATATAATCCAATATACATGAAACAATTATATATCTATGTTTTTGACTATAATTCCAAACATATATTTTGTTAAAAATACCAAAACACTAAACTCATGATATAGACTATCAAACTAAGTTTGTTTAACTAGTTGAAGCATGTATGTATATGGAACACATCTAATATACATAAAACCATATAAACTTATTTTGATACTATCTATTCATGAAAACCAAGATCGGTTAAACTAATCAAACCGAAAACCAAAACCAAAACATGAAACGTGTGTGTATTGTGAACTTGAGTATATCATACTATACTAATCTTTATAAATGGATCTAAACACAAAACTAAACTAGGTACTGATGTCTTCTTGTAGAGCGCCATCTCTAAGCCGACTCGATCCAAACTCCGTGATCCACCGAGCTTGACTCCAACGAGTGCTATAAATGATCTTTGACGCTCGGGCTCTTGAATCACATGTGAAAGCTTCCAAAACATCTTGTTGAAGCTAATCACCAACTAATATCCTGGTTAATGATCTGAA
Source organism: Agave tequilana (assembly GCA_038442645.1). NCBI lineage: Eukaryota > Viridiplantae > Streptophyta > Magnoliopsida > Asparagales > Asparagaceae > Agave > Agave tequilana. The sequence goes on along the minus strand of JAVJIF010018802.1, from coordinate 48,158 downwards.
ACTAAATATCACAAGATTATTAGTATACATAACTACATGAGTTAATCATCATCAAAACTAGAGTGGAAGGCCTCTGGGCCAACACATATGCCATTAGATTACCAATAAGGTTTTCTAACGACATTGTTGAGAGATCATTCACTTTTCGATAGCGGTTGTCTTCTTCTCCCAATCCGATGTGAGTGCACAAAGGATCTTGTGAACTTTTTCGACTTGTGTGTATTCCTTCCAAGGGATGCTAAGGAATTAGTAATGTAGATGAATCTTGTAACCATTTCTAAGATGGTTTCATTCTCCTCCATTTTGAATAATTCAAACCTGTGGACAAGAACAAAAATTTTAGATTCTTTAACTTTAATTGTGCCTTCGTGTATTACATGAAGAGTATACCATATTTGATTTGTAGAAGTGCCTGTTGACACACGGCTGAACTCTTCTTTGGTTAAGGCACAGAACAAGGCATTCATCGCTTTGGCATCAAGGTTCGCATTTCTTTTTTGATCATCACTCCAAGCGTTGTAGTGGGTAAGCGGTTTGGTGTACGGTGGTTCAACAATATTCCAAAGTTCGTAGTTGAGCGATTGTAAGTAGATCTTCATTCTACACTTCCAATAGTTGTAGTTGGATCCGTCAAATAGCGGTGGATGTTGTGTAGAATGTCCTTCTTCGAATTGTGATGAAGGGAACTCCGTTGCCATCCTTGTATGGTTGTTGACTGGATATGCAGGGCTCTGATACCAATTGTTGGTCCCAAGATGATGCTACTTGTGGATCTAAAATACACAGTCAACACATATACTAAACAAAGAAGGATTAAAGTTAAATAAATAAAGAACTTGTAATAAAAGGAATTAAATCTCAGAGAAGTTAGACAAACGCAAACACGAGAGATTTATCCTGGTTCGGTCCTCGTGACCTACATCCAGTCCCAAATCCTCCCGCTTGAGATTTTCCTTTATCCTTGACTTTGTACACCCAAAATCAACACCTTGCACACCACTTGACAAATCCCCTTTGCCAAATGTGTACAACTTCTCTTACAATCAAGAGAACAAACACCACCTTGTACAACTTCTCTTTTACACCAAGAAGACGCTCTTGTACAATGCTTTCTTTGAGTGATTACAACCTTTCCTATAAGCCTTGGTACAGAATGTGATCGTGGACAAGGGCTAGTATAGGAGAACTTCAGAGATCTTCACAAAGAATTAGGAATTGGTGAAGAACTTGAAGTAGGAACAGTTTTCAAGAAAACAGAATGTTTTCAGAAGTTTTGGGATGAAAACTGAAGATATGAATTGGTATTTTGGCCTAAGATTAACAACCCTATTTATAGCTGCACTCTAGGGTTAGTTAGGGTAGTTATTAGGTGCAATTTGAATATTCAAACATTGAAGAACATTGCAGAAAATACCAGAAAATAGAAACTGTCTAACAGTCAGAAACTGCCTCTAGTCGACTTGTGATATGGGTTAGTCGGCTAGGGTAGGCAAATTTTCCAAGGTTAGTCAACTAGAGACAAGACCAAGTCGACTATGTCAAGATAAGTTCAAATGACAAGTTTCTGGAAAACTGAACCAAGTCGACCACAACTAACTATAAGTCGACTAGGTCAGGGATTAGTCGACTAGGGGAAATGATTAGTCGACTACAAATGTCTATTAGTCGACTATGTTTCTGTTAAGTCGACTACAGAGACAAACAGAGAGTTGGGATCTTTTGGGACACAAAGCTAGTCGACTAGGGAATTGGTCAAGTCGACTACACCATGGATTAGTCGACTTGAAAGGAGTATAAGTTGACTAAGTGATTATGATATGTGTGTGTGCATCAAGGCTTTTGACATGCTATATAATCATTACAAAACATATCATTAGCAACTCTCTTTGGGAAGTCTTGAACATGATGAACTCTTGAATCGGCTTGTGTTAGAGCTCCAAATGATTGGCTTCAGAAATGTCTTCATCAAAACAAGTTCCAACATTCTCCCCTTTTTGATGATGACACTTTGTGTGCACATGCTCCCCCCGCAGAAAATAAGTTATATTTTCTCCCCCTGCAGAAAATGGGTTATAACAGATATAGAAACACTTTGTTCCCCCCTGCAACAAATATATCATAAAATGTATATATATATGAAGTATTGTTCTCATCAACTTCTTATATGGTACCTGAAAGATAAACGTTAGATGGTACCAATCATAAGAGTAAAGCATTAACCTTTAGGAGACCAAACAAAATTGAATTTGGTTTCCACCTGTTAGTATACACATAATTGCATGAATTACATATATCATGTATGTATGATGCAATATAAGTATTTTTGTCAAAAATGCTCAAGTTTTTAGGAATCCATATAAACTTATTTTTAATTCTTTTTGAACTATTATCAAACTTTCTTTTCATAAAAGAATTATATGGATTATTAACATATGAAGATTTTTCAAAATATCCAATACCATAATGATTATGTGACAATTTTTGATAAGATATAAAATCATTCAATTTTTCTTTTCCTTGATTGAACTTAGTCACATTTTCAAAATCTCTTCATATTTCTTTTTGAAAACTAACATGTCTTTATCTAATACAGAAATCTTTTCATTTAAAGACATAGTTCCTTTTTAAGTAACATATTTTCTTTTATAAATTTTCATTATCCTTTTTTAATGATGATATTACTTTTTCAAAATTATCTTTTTGAGAATTTATAGAAGAAACATGTGAAACATAACATAAATCTTCTTTTAAAAGTTTTCATTTTCCTTTGATAAAACTTTATTTTCATTGTCTCATTCTTTAGATCATTGAATAATTCATGGAATGCATCTAAAAGTTCAGTATATGTTACCTCATCTTCTTCTAGCGCCATGTAACAGATGTTGACATGTTCAGCGGTTTCTTCTTCGTCAGAGGAAGATGAATCACTGTTTTCCCATGATGCTTCGTACTCTTTCGTCTTTCTGAACTTTTTGCTCTTAAATTTGCCTTTATTTTTGAGTAAAGGGCAATACTTCTTCATATGACCTGTTTTATTGCAATTAAAATATTTGAATTTACCTTACTTTTAAGAATCTTCTGAATTTTCTTGAAAGCATCGCCATCTCCTCTTCATCGTCATCTGAATTGTCCGTGTCTGAGGATGCATGGAAGGCAAGTTCTTTCTTCTTTGAGCGAGGTTATTGTTCATCCTTATTTCTTTCTTCAAGTTGCACTTCATATTGAAATCACCTAGAGGGGTGTGAATAGGTGATAATGCTAATCTAATGAACTTAATGCGAAATTTAAAAACTAGTTGCAATTACACTAATGCAACCAACTAGTGATGCACACACACAAGCCAAGCATATAAATATGAATGATAATTATGAGATGATGCAAGGCATAAAGTAAAGAGAGAGAGAGTGTAAGAGTCAATGGATCAAGCGCAAACAACAAGATTTGTTTCGAGGTTCGAGCACCCAGCTCTACATCCCCGCCTTCACACAAAAGGATTTCTAGTCCACTAGCTTGTCCACACAGGACTCCACAAAGGGAACCTCCACCGAGGATTTGAAGTAATACAATAACTAGGAGTACCCAACTCCTCTCTTTAAAACCACAACCTCCTTCTTGAGGCAAAGCACCAAGCCAACAAACAATCACCTCACAACTTAAGGGATAAGCACAAAGCAACACAAGGATCACCTCACAACTTGAGGGATACAACCCAAATGCACAACCTATTCAATACAATGAGGGAAAGGCACAAATCCAAGGAAAGATTGGGTTTACAACTTGGTGGTCTAACAACCACAAATAATTTTTTCTCCCACACAAGAATCATATAGAATAAGATAGTAGATGTAGCTCAAGTGTGGAGAAAACCAAGGAATGGAATCAATTAGTGTAAGAAAATCCTTGGGAAAAACTAGAAACCAAGATGAAGAAGATGAATCAAAACACTTTTCCCAAAAACCCTTTTCTTTGATTTTCCAAACCCTAGCAAAAAACACCAAATAGATTGTTCAATTTAAAGCCCAAAAATTTCTTTTGATTGCTGTGAAAATACTAGAGAGTCAGGAAAAATTAGTTCTTAAAATCTTATAGAAAACCTCTTTCAAAGGGGGTATTTATAAGCCTTTAAAAATTATAGCCGTTGGCAACAAATACTGCCAGAAATGGCCTACCGGTCGACCGACAAACGGTCGAATTTTGACCGTTGGCAGCTACCGGTTGACCGGCCCCAGACACAGAGAGCAACTCTCTCTGTCCGGTCGACCGCTCTGTCGACCGGGAGCAACCCGAGAGTGGGTTGCTCTCAGTCGGTCGACCGGTTGGTCGACCAGGCGACTGACACGGCTACGTGCACAATCTTGTGCACGTCCAGTCGACCGCTACGGTGGACCGGCTCCTGGCCCGGTCGACCGTAACGGTCGACTGCCAGAGCCTGGCAGCCAAAATCTGGGACTGAAAAACTGAATTTTTAATGTCTTAAAAATTCCCATGAAATCTCTAAAAATCCACAAAAATAGTTTTATCAGTTTACATTGAAATACAAACTTGTGTTAAAAATTTCAACACATTTTGAACTATTTTTGTGTTATAGAAATTTTGCCAAAAACTAAAAATAGTATTTTCTAAAACTTGGATTTTTGAATTGAAAATACGTTTTGTCCAAAACTCATCCAAATACAAAAACATGGTATTAAACAACATTTAGGCATAATGTATATGGATATAATCCAATATACATGAAACAATTATATATCCATGTTTTTGACTATAATTTCAAAAATATGTTTTGTTAAAAATATCAAAACACTAAACTCATGATATAGACTATCAAACTAAGTTTGTTTAACTAGTTAAAGCATGTATGTATATAGAACACATCTAATATAAATAAAACCATATAAACTTGTTTTGATACTATCTATTCATGAAAACTAAGATTGGTTAAACCAATCAAACCGAAAACCAAAACCAAAATATGAAATGTGTGTGTATTGTGAACTTGAGCATATCATACTATACTAATCTTTACAAATGGATCTAAACACAAAACTAAACTAGGTACCGATGTCTTCTTGTAGAGCGCCGTCTCCAAGCCGACTCGATCCAAACCTCCGTGATCCACCGAGCTTGACTCCAACGAGTGCTATAAATGATCTTTGACGCTCGGGCTCTTGAATCACATGTTAAAGCTTCCAAAACATCTTGTTGAAGCTAATTACCAACTAATATCTTGGTTAATGATCTGAAACTAAATATCACAAGATTATTAGCACACATAACTACATGAGTTAATCATCATCAAAACTAGAGTGGAACGCCTCTGGGCCAACACATATGCCATTAGATTACCAATAAGGTTTTCTAACGACATTGTTGAGAGATCATTCACTTCTTCGATAGCGGTTGTCTTCTTCTCCCTATCCGATGTGAGTGCACGAAGGATCTTGCGAACCTTTTTGATTTGTGTGTATTTCTTTCCAAAGGATGCTAAGGAATTAGTAATGTCAGTGAATCTTGTAACCATTTCTAAGATGGTTTCATTCTCCTCCATTTTGAATAATTCAAACCTGTGGACAAGAACAGAAATCTTAGATTCTTTAACTTTATTTGTGCCTTCGTGTGTTACCTGAAGCGTATGCCATATTTGATTTGCAGAAGTGGCTGTTGACACACGGTTAAACTCTTCTTTAGTTAAGGCACAGAACAAGGCATTCATCACTTTGGCGTCAAGGTTCGCATTCCTTTTTTGATCATCACTCCAAGCATTATAATGGGTAAGTTTGGTGTATTGTGCTTCAACAATATTCCAAAGTTCGTAGTTGAGCGATTGCAAGTAGATATTCATTCTACACTTCCAATAGTTGTAGTTGGATCCGTCAAATAGCGGTGGACGTTGTGTAGAATGTCCTTCTTTCAATTGTGATGAAGGAAACTCTGTTGCCATCCTTGTATGGTTGTTGACTGGACTCTGATACCAATTGTTGGTCTTGAGATGATGCTACTTGTGGATCTAAAATACATAGTCAACACATATACTAAACAAAGAAGGATTAAAGTTAAATAAATAAAAAACTTGCAATAAAAGGAAATTAAATCTCAGAAAAGTTAGACAAACGCAAACACGAGAGATTTATCCTGGTTCGGTCCTCGTGACCTATATCAAATCCCTAAGCCTCCCGCTTGAGAGTTTCCTTTATCCTTGACTTTGTACACCCAAAATCAACACCTTGCACACCACTTGACAAATCCCTTTGCCAAATGTGTACAACGTCTCTTACAACCAAGAGAACAAACACCACCTTGTACAACTTCTCTTCTACACCAAGAAGACGCTCTTGTACAATGCTTTCTTTGAGTGATTACAACCTTTCCTATAAGCCTTGGTACAGAATGTGATCGTGGACAAGGGCTAGTATAGGAGAACTTCAGAGATCTTCACAAAAGAATTAGGAATTGGTGAAGAACTTGAAGTGTGAACAATTTTTAGGAAACCAGAATGTCTTTCAGAATTTTTGGGATGAAAACTGAAGATATGAATTGGTATTTTGGCCTAAGATTAACAACCGTATTTATAGCTGAACTCTAGGGCTAGTTAGGGTAGTTATTAGGTGCAATTTGAATGTTCAAACGTCGAAGAACGTTGCAGAAAATACCAGAAAACAGAAACTGTCCAACAGTCAGAAACTGCCTATAGTCGACTTGAGATATGGGTTAGTCGACTAGGGTAGGCAAATTTCCCAAGGTTAGTCGACTAGAGACAAGACCAAGTCGACTAGGTCAAGATAAGTTCAAATGATAAGTTTCTAGAAAACTGAACCAAGTCGACCACAACTAACTTATAAGTCGACTAGGTCAGGGATTAGTCGACTACAAATGTCTATTAGTCTACTATATTTTCTGTTAAGTCGACTACAAAGACAAACAGAGAGTTGGGATCTTTTGGGACACAAAGCTAGTCGACTAGGGAATTGGTCAAGTCGACTACACCATGGATTAGTCGACTTGAAAGGAGTATAAGTCGACTAAGTGACTATGATATGTGTGTGCATCAAGGCTTTTGACATGCTATATAATCATTACAAAACATATCATTAGCAACTCTCTTTGGGAAGTCTTGATCATGATGAACTCTTGAATCGGCTTGTGTTAGAGCTCCAAATGAATTGCTTCACAAATGTCTTCATCAAAATAAGTTCCAACATTCTCTCCCTTTTTGATGATGACACTTTGTGTGCACATGCTCCCCCTGCAGAAAATAGTTATATTTTCTTCCCTACAGAAAATGGGTTATAACAGATATAGAAACACTTTGTTCTCCCCCTGCAACAAATATATCATAAAATGTATATATATATATATATGAAGTATTGTTCTCATCAACTTCTTATATGGTACCTGAAAGATAAACGTTAGATGGTACCAATCATAAGAGTAAAACATTAACCTTTAGGAGACCAAACTCAATTTGAATTTGGTTTCCACCTGTTAGTATACACATAATTGCATGAATTACATATATCATGTATGTATGATGCAATATAAGTATTTTTGTCAAAAATACTCAAGTTTTTAGGAATCCATATAAACTTATTTTTAATTCTTTTTGAACTATTATCAAACATTCTTTTCATTAAAGAATTATATGGATTATTAACATATGAAGATTTTCAAAATATCTAATACCATAATGATTATGTGACAATTTTTGATAAGATAAAAAATAGCATCATATAAGGCCTTGATCTTGTAAGTGTCATTGATGGCTCATGATAATGGGTTCTAACTTCTAACTTGCTAACTTGCAACTAACATTCTTATTTCATGCTTGCCTCTAACTGGTTTTGATGATTTAATTTTTACATTAGCTTGCTTGTGATGATAGCTTGATTTCATTGACTCATCTTCAACTCATACAATTTGTGCATTTATTTCTCATCTATCTTCTAATGGATCTTGATGGGTTGATGTTCAAGTTTGTCCTGTGAAGCAAAGTTGAGAGAGAAGAACAATTTTATGGGTCATGCTTTGAAAAGCATCTTGAAATCAAGCCTAGTGTTGCCAAGGATCCAATGTGAGGCGCCTATCATCAAGGAGGTGGCGAAATTAGTGGGAACAATTAGTATTTACTGGCTATGAGTTTTCTTTCCTTTTAAATTTGTTTTCAAAACCACTTTTATCCTATCACTCTACCATATTTTATCTTTGATTTCATCTTCTTCTACCTTTTCTAGTTTGTTTTGTTTTCGTTTCCTTTTGATTCTTAGAAACCTAGAAGAACTCATCAACATACTTATGACAAGATTGGTAAAGCTTCTATCCCTCCATCCCTGTAGATTTGACCCATACAGCCTCTATCCTATCATGATAATATTAAGGAAGCCAAAGCACACACACGTAAACTTTGATTTCTAAACAACACTATTTTTGTGCACGATTTCACATCAACCAACATTTTGGCACTGTTACCGGGGATGAAATGGTTTAGCTCACAATCTTGTTAGCATTCTCTTCTCATTTCTGTGTACAGGTCAATTTTGATAGGAACTGAATATTATAGAACATCCTCTAATACTATAGCTCCTTGCTATTGAAAGCAGGAAGCCTGTTTCCACAAATAAGTCACATAAACATGTCTATAGCCGTGGATGCGCGACCTATTGATTAGTATCTAAAATTGCATATTTTATACCACATCTTCACATTTATTTAATATTAAATTCTACTAATAGTACCTCTCTTGTAAGTTTCTAGGTCCATGGCATGAATGAAGAAGAAGACCCTAAATGACTATTTAATTGGTGATTAAATACCTACAAATATAGCCATTGACTTTGGAGAGCTGTTTCGTCAAAACCAGGGCCCAAAACCAGAAACTGGACATCCAACTGACAGGTGACAAGCTATGAAAGCTTATCTCTTTACCTCTCTTTGTTTTCTTCTCTCTAACTCTTTTTACATGTTTAGCTAATTTTTTCTCATGACAACTAACTACTAACCGCTAACTTGCTAACTTCTTACTTGATAATCCATAAGAATGTAATAGCCTCTACTTGTCCTTGCCCTTGCAAGAGCCATTGATGGCTCACGATGATGGATTCTAACACTCTAACATCCTAACTCTCTAACAAGTTAACATTTTTTATTCCATGCTTGCTATTGTTTAATTTGATGGTTTAAGTGTACCTTGCATTTGTTATGTTGAGTTTGGATGTGAAAGTTATCGCAGGGGTCATGCTTTGAAAAGCTTTTGAACCAAGGACTAGTGATGGCCAGGGATACATGTGAGACAACTATCACTAAGAGGTTAGCATGGTTAGTGGAGCCATTAGTAGTTAATAGCTATGAGTTTCTTTATTTCTTTACTTTATTTTAAAAATACAAACAAAAACCACAAATATATACTTTCAATGTTTCCCACTTCTTTGTGTTTCACCGTATTCTTCTCTTTTTATTCTTTATTTTTTTTATTCTTTAAAACGTTGAAGAATTTTTAACACACACTGAACATACCGGTAAAGCTTCTATCGCTTCTCGTCCCTATAGATTCATCTCGTTTTAGCCTCTATGCTATAACGGAAGTATCGAGGAAGCAAAGCACACAGACTTTTAACTCTTGATTTTAAAACAGATACTTTTCGTGCACGATTTTCCCCCAAACAAATTTTGGCGCTATTACTGGGGATCGAAATGGTTTGATTTCACATTTTTGTTAACTTTTCTTCTTTGTTTTTTAGTATGCAGGTTAAACTTTTAGCATTGCATAAGTCCACACTTGCTTTTGTGTGGTTGGGTAAATCTTATATATTTTTATACTCTGCTGCTAATTTTTATTTATATTATCTGTGCACTATAATAATTAAGAACTAAAATATGAAAATTGGATGCTTTAAAACAGTTTAGACATTTGCATCTAAGCATATGTCAATTTTTATTCTAATATGCTGTATTTTATTCTTCTGTTATTGTGATCTTGACAGAGGTGTACATATTGCATTGCATACAGTTAAGACAAACACGTGGGTGATTTACTCACTTTGTATTTTCATTCTTATCTATATTGCACACTTGCACGAATCGAATTAAGGCAAGACCTAATACAATATACGGTGGGGAAATCATTACCCTCCTTTAGCCCAAAAATCGCCTCCCCCTCACACAACCTAAGCCTTAATAAAATTTGCTAGACGTTAGCCCCTAGGGACATCTCGGACTCATTTAAGAGACTGACCTAAGGGGAAAGTTGTTAGAAGTTGACTCTTGTCAAATCAGTGTCTAAGGTTGGGGATTGGAGGCGAAACCTTGAAGAATAGTGGTTTGACATAATTAGGCCCGTTGCTCCAGTACGGATACCTTCACTGATCTTGCCCCTACCTGGCCGATTAACTTGTGGTCAGATTCTGACAATGTACCCCCCGTGGACAGTTTAACCAGTTAGGAATCGTCTAGGTTCAAGTCAACCCTAGCATAGGCTTGTTTTCTTTTTCTTTATCTCTGTTTGTTTGTTTTCTTTTTGTATCTTGTGAAATAGATTTTAACAACAGTAATTCTTTCAATAATAAATAAATCCATATTTTACTCCGACCTCATTTGACTCGGATAACTCCGACCCGGCTGTGTATAATATAAACTAACCATATATGTCGGATTGGGATTATCCGACTCAATATGACCTATATCCCCAATCTTATGACTATAATTTTCAAAATAATTTTAACTCTTCACAGAGTCAATGGGGATTCACCTACCCACCCCGAGTCAAATTTCAACCACCTTGTCAACAATTTTCATTCCCCGATTTGGATTCATATCCTCCTTTTCCTGTCCCACCAATTGAAGAAAAATCTAATTTGGAAAGGAGTATGGAAGCCATGATTGAGTCCCAACAACAAATTCAATTTGCTCAATTCACAATCCTTCCCAATTCAAACTCCATATACTCCTTTTCTAGAACATCAAATTGAAGAAGACTCTGAGCTAGAAAAGCGTTTGGAAGTCTTTTGTGAAAAAGCGCAACGATATCAAAATTGTTCGCCAGAGGTCCTTCACTCTAGTTTTGATGATGATTAACTCATGTAGTTATAGTTTACTAATAATCTTGTGATATTTAGTTTCAGATATTTGACCAAGATATTAGTAGGTGATTAACTTCAACAAAGGAATTTGGAGCTTTCACTTGAAGATTCAAGAGCTCGAGAGTCAAGATCACATATAGTTTTCGGTTGGAGTCAAACTCGGTGGATCTTGTTTGGATCAAGTCGGCTTGGAGACAAAAGTACTTCAGTTTGTGTTTAGTTTAGTTGTTTAGATCTTGTGTAAAGATTAGATAGTGTTGATATGCTCAAGTTCACATACACACACAAGTTTTAAGTTTATTGGTTTTTAGTTTTTTGGTTTAACCGATTTTGGATTTCATGTCAAAAATATAGATAGATATCTTTATATGTATATTGGATTCTATCCGTATACCATATGCTTCAAAGTTGTTTCAATATCATGTTTTTGTATTTAGATGAGTTTTGGAGAAAACGATTTTCTATTTCAAAAATCCAAGTTTGGAAAATACCGATTTGTTTTTAAGCCAAATTGTAATATCACAAAAATGGTTCAAATTGTTTATAATATATGTTGAATTTTTGTCACACATAATTGTATTTCAAAGATCTAAAAAGAACTTATTTTTGTGTAATTTACAAGATTTAATGGGATTTAACTGAAGTCAAAATAACCAACTTTTTAATCCCAAAAAGCTGGACATAGCCTTCTGCCGGTCGATAGGATCGGTCGACCGACGTGCACAAACGTACACGCCAGCTTGGGTGGTGGGTCGGTCGACCGTCCAGAGAGCTCTGCTCTCTGGAAATGGCCCCGGTCGATCGGTAAAGAGCAGATGCTCGCTGTATCCAGTCTCGGTCGACCAGGCGATCGACCAGTGGCTCAACAGTCATAAAAATTACCGTTGGCCGGTCGAACGGGCGCGTCGACCGGAAGGTCATTTCTGACCTTTCCTATTGCCAATGGGCAGAATTCTTGGAGGGTTATAAATAGCCCCCTCCTTAGCTAATTTCACCAAGAATTTTAAGAGCAAAATTTTCTATCTTTCAGCAAGTTTCTAAAAGAGTTTTTGTGCCAAAATATTTATTCTTTACTTATTTTTAAAGTGATGCAAAATTCAAAGAAAAGAGTCTTTTGGGAATTGGTTTTTGGTCTTGATTTCAATATCTATATGGAGATTTTCTCAACAATTTTTTTTTGTTCCAAATACTTTATTTTCTCACACTTGAGCTATCATATCTATCCTACCTATTAGGATGTTTTGTGAAAAATTGGTTTGTGGTTGTTGATACCACCAAGAATTGTAAACCTTCTTTATTTTGTGATATCCCTCTAGTGAGAGGTGATTGTGGTGATATCCTCTAGTGGAGGTATTTGTGGAGGTTGTCTTTGGTTGTTGGTTCCTTCTAGTGAGAGGTGATGGCGGAGGAGTTTGGTTGTGTTGGTATCCCTCTAAGTGTAGAGATGATGTTTGTGGAGTTGTGGCTTTGAGCCTTATCCCTCTTGTGTGAATTGATCTTGTTTGGCTAAGTGCCCATCCCTCTAAGGTAGAAGTGATTGTTATGGAGTTCTGGCTTTGAGCCTTATCCCTTTAGTGTGAGGTTGATCCTGTTTGGCTAAGTGCCCATCCTCAAGTGTAAAGGTGATAGTTGTTGTGCCTTGCCTCTTGTGTAGAGGTTGTATTGTTTGGAGAGAGGAGTTGTGTACTCCCAGTTGTATTACCTAAATCCTTAGTGAAAGTTCCCTGCGTGGGAAGTCCTGCATGGACGATATAGTGAAAATCCTTCTATGTGAAGGCAGGGACATAGAGCAGTGGCTCGAACCTTCAACATATCTTGTGTTAGCGATTGATCCACTATCTCTTAACTCTCTCTCTCTCTCATGTTTTATTGCATCATATTATTCATATCATATATCATATATATGCTTGGGTTTGATTGTGTGTCATACTTATGTTAAACCAAGAGAGCTTTACATAGCACCTCAACTCTTCTTTGAGGAATTTAGAGGAGATAGTCTAGAGCCTTCACCGGGAATTCGGCTACACTTTTTGGTTACACTAAGTGTGTTACAATTTATTTTAATTCCACATCATTTATTATTAGATTAGCCTTACACCTATTCACCCCCATCTAGTGTACTTTCAATTGGTATCAGAGCTTACGCTCCTGATATTAGGTTTAACCACTTACGAGTGAGATCTTTGTTTGCTAATCTAGTATTTGTATTTGCACACTTGTTTGTTTACACACACTCACGGATTACCTTGCCCCTCCCATGTTTATTTTCTAACATCGATGTATGGAAGTTTAAGATGAGTACGTACCTAAAACCCTAGGAATGCATGTTCACCTTGTCGCTACCAAGAAATCTTAAATGGTAATAGCAAGCATATAGAGGCCAATTCACAAGCCCTTAAGGAACTTAGGAGCACTCTAAGTAAAGAATATCATTTCTTGGTTTCTCATTGTGATTGCGCTTTTGCAGTGTGAAACATTTTGACCTCTCCAAAGCTTTAAACATCAAACATTATGAAGAAAGAATCTAGTGAGGATGAATCCGATCAAGCTTGCTGCATGGTCCAAGGGAATGACTTCCTTGAGGTAAATTTGGAAACTCACTAGATGATAGTGCTAGTTCTTTCGGCGATGATTATGTTGATGCCGATGCTTTAAATGAAGAGCTATCTATTGTTTGAGAAAATATTTTACAAAAATACAAACTTTTGAAAAGAAAAGCTTTGCATTAAAAGAAGAAAAATAAAAATTTATCTTCTAAACTTGATGTTACTTTACAAGAGAGGGATGAGATTTCAAATGAAAGAGACTCTTTGAAATCCCAAATTAAACTTGCTCTTAATGAAAATAAAGTTTTAAAAAATAAAAATAATTGTGATGAAGTTTTGAAGAAAAATGACGATCTTACTTTTGTTTTAAAAGAAAATAATTCTTTAAAAAGCAAATTATTTCTATTTCAAAGGAATTAAATTTAATTTCTAATGAAAATAAATCTTTGAAAAATGATTTGTCTTCACATGTTTGCCATGCTAGTGTAGCCTCACCTTCTAGTGTACCTATTGGATGCACCACTTTATCTTCAAGTATTAAAATGATATTTGTTGTATTGGAGAAAATGTTGATTGTTTGGGCTCCACTTTGAGCCAATGTGCCATGAACCACACACAGTTGGAATCCATGTTTCGAAAGAACATGCTACTCCTATGCATGCACACAAACCATGGCATACACATGCTTCTCATGTTCACACACATGACACCATGTATGCTCATGTGTGCACATGTACACATTGTGGACGTAAGGGCCACCTTGCAAAATTTGCTTTGATAGAATCAATGATTCAAATTTTGCAAATAGATTTGTTTGGGTTAGGAAAGGTGCTAACCTCCATGGACCCAATAGAATATGGGTACTAAAATCCGCTCCTATTTTATTTGATGTAGGTATGGCTCTCACACAACGTGAGAGGTGTTGGTGCCTTGAGGTGAATGCGTTCCGAGCTAAACAATGACAATTTTGGATGCATCACTTTCAGGGGGAGATTGGTGGGAAGACCACCATGGTTTGGAGATCTAGAGATAGGCCCTATTGGTTTTGGTAACTATCTCTTACTCCCATTTATGTTACATGCTTTTAGATTATTGATTTTTAGCATGCATGTTTTAATGATTATTATGTTAAATGCCATGTTAATTAGACTTAAAATATACATGATTAGTATATGAGATACACCCATGTTTATATGGACTACTACTTTTGTGTTCTCATTTTGTTTAACTATTGTGTATATCCTAGATCTAATGCACATGCATTTAATTTAATAATCATGATTGTTTATGGTTTTGCATTTCATGTATGATTACATGTTAGATGTAATCTTCATCAAAACTTATGTTTATATTTGTACAACTAATGAGCCACAAATTGATTATTATATGTTTGTGCTTAATTGCTCATTTGTTCCCATTGTTGTACTAGTATAGCCTAGTTTTTATAATTCATGCATTTTGACTTGTCTTCCTCATCTTGTACATATTTTCATATGTTTAGCTTCACGTATATGTTAATTTTGTTTAAAACTTTAGATATACATGTATACCCTTAAGTCATTTCCTTTTCATGTAAATTTTTACTATGGACTCATTTGTATTTAGGGATGTGTATGTATACCTTTAGATTTAGATAAAACATACATATGCCTTGGAATTAGTATTATTTTATGAAAATTAAATCTTCATGATTTTCATGTTTATTAAGGAATTTCAATTGAGTTAATTCCCTATTCCCATGATTTTGTGATTACATAATTCTTACACTCACATTACTCTTGTTTACTCATGATTTTTTTTTCATGAGTCTCATATATGTCCTTATAGACCTTGAGTGTCAATGATCGTGTGACTTACATGTTTTCATTGAAAATCTTCATATTTTATTCCTTGTTTGAAGGATTTCACACTAATTTTTAAATATTATCTTTAAACTTGTCATTATTCTTCAATTGGTAGAGTTTTCAAACGTGTTAAATTATTTTCAAATTCTATTTTTGAAAACTCCTACCATCATAGGGCGGACGGATGGGCAACCATGCCTTGTGAGCCTAAATGAAATTCTATTTAAACTTGTGAATGAAAGGGAGGCATTATGAGTATACACTTGATCCTCATCATATTCTCAATTGGTATCACAATTGATATTTTTTTATTTACTCATATTTCGTTTTCTATATATGTATGCTTCAACTTTCAAATAAGTATCAATTTCGATTGGTATTTCTTTTCATACATATATATGTGATTTGATTGTGCTTATTATATTTTTACATCTTAAAGCACAAATTTTGTATATGCTAAGCTTGATTTACTCCTTAATGTCAATTACTTTTCAATTGGTATCTTAAACAAGCTTATGCATTATTTTTATTGGTATTTCATAAAGGGGAGAAAATTCATATTTTATCTTTCAATTGGTATCTTTCAATCGAGTTTATTTTCAATTGGTATCTTTCAATCGAGTTTATTTTCATTGGTATCTTACTCCCATTCTTTGTGATGAAAAATACTTTATTTTCGTATATGCTAACATTTTCAATATCGGTATCTGTTTCATTTTAAATTGGTATCTATATCGATATGTGTTATGTTTACCTAGAACATTTTGTTTTTACTTTCGATTGGTTGGTACTTTCATTTGGTATCAAGATTTCAATATATATATTATATAATATATATATATATATATATATATATATATATATATATATATATGAATCACCTAGAGGGGGGGTGAATAGGTGATGGCTATATGATAATGGCAATTATGCGGAATTTAAAAAAAATTAACTCTAAACAATTAACACAATACAATATTTCTTGCAAGTAAAGGACAATGTAAAATTGCAAGTAATAAAAGAGATAGAGTTAGAGAAATTTGAGCAAACGCAAACACGCCGATATGTTTCCGAGGTTCGAGCCACGCTCTACGTCCCCGCCTTCACACTTGAAGGATTTCCACTATTGAGGATCCCACCGATCAACAATACAAGGACAACACTTGTCCGTCTCCCGTGATGACACTTCACCACCTTGAGCACACTAGCTCGCCTTGAGGCCGATGCCTCTACAACTTCACTCAATTACAATGGAAGTGATCACACTTGATCACTTTTACAAATAGCTCACTAAGCACAATCCTAGAACCAAATAGTAGACTTAGAGTATGGGATTGTGTAGTGCAAAACTAGAGAGAAGTAGAGGAATAGGCTCCAAGAAAGGTGATGGAAATTTAGGCTTTGGAGAAAATCTTTTCTTTTGAAAACTTTGGAAATCTTTGAAACTCTTGTCAAAATTCACTTGATGGCTCTAAAAACATTAGTCATTTCATATGAAGTGACCACCTATTTATAGGGGTCAAAAACTGCTCAAGAGATTCGTTGGAGACAAATCCCAAAAAGTCAAAGAGTCAGAAAATATAGCTGTGGGTCTGTCAGAACTTTTGACAGACTGCCGGTCGACCGGGTCGGTCGACCGCCAACGGTCAAAAATCCGACCGTTGGGGCTCACCGGTCGACTGGGTCGGTCGACTGGCATTTCCAGAGAGCAGCAGGTTGGGGGCCGGTAGGGTTTCGGTCGACTCCCGGTCGACTGATACCCACATGCACACTTGTGCATGTCGGTCGAGTGCCGGTCGACTGCCGGTCGACCGGGCACTGTGAAATTCTGAAAAATCAGAACTTACAGACCAGGTCAAATTTTGGGTTTTGGTTTTGGGTCTTGGGTAAAATGTTTTGGTCTTGAAAAATCATAGAGTATGAGCATGTGTCATACTACTATCAAGGTAAAATACTTGGTAAAAATTCTTTTGATAAAAAACTTGATTTTCAATGAAAATGTTTTCCCAAAAACTAGTCTCTCTAAAAACGTATTTCAAAATAGATATGTTCAACTAAAACTGAGTTTGGAAATAGAAATAGAAATTATTTTGAAGCCATAAATCACTCTAGAAAATGTGTGTGTGTGATATCCCATATCTCTACTTCTACTATTTAGTTTTGACAAAATATTCTAAAATGAAAATAAACAAAGTACAAAACTTGGATTTTTAAGCAAGTCTTGATCTTCTTCTTGAACTTTTCTTCAACGCAAATTCCGAAGCTTCCTATGTGCTTTAGCTTGGGAATGCAAATGTTGGGCAAACTCCAAATTTGTGAGTCTTTTAGCGGAGTTGTCAAAATCTGTTTCTTGAACCTGAAATACTTTAAAATCAAGATTATTAAATACATAACTAAATATGTTTTGCTATCATCAAAATAACCGGGATAATGGCCTTTGGGCCAACAATCTCCCCCTTTTGATGATGGCAAAACATATGTAGTTATCACAAGATATTTTGGGTAGAGTCTTCAAATGAAGCTCCCCCTCAACATATGCATATATAAAAATCATACAAGCATATACAAAAATCATACTCAGGCACAGTGATAAAAAATAAGCATCACACATATAAAAATAAACATCACACATCCATGCCCATAGAAAATATCAACCACACATGTCATATCATAGATAAAGGAAATGAGTCTCAACATGACATAAATACATACCACACAAACAATACATGTCCACAACACAAAAAATAAAGGATGTCCAACACAACAAAATAAGTCAAGTACATAACAAAATAAAAAGAGTCTAACAAAATATCTCTCTCCAAATAACTCTCCCCCTTTTTGACATCATCAACAAAGGGGAGGTCACTCAGCATCATCACTCAGTCGCCTCATCATCCTCCTCCTCGTCCTCGGCCATCGTCTGGTCATCACCATCATCTGAGGAAGAAGAGGACTCTACCTCCTCTGTATCCACGGCATCAACTCTGGGGCGCGGTGGTGGAACAGACACGCGAGCTCTGGGAGGGAAAGGAGGACCAGCAGCAGGAAGACGACGAGCTCCCGGAGTCCCATCAGGAACGATTATGTCCAATTTAGAGAACAGAGATTGGAACTGAACGTCCACATATCTCATGGACTCAGCCATATATGACAAGTCGTTCCGGACCTCCGCCCGAAAAGTAGCATCCATCGCAGCACGAGCCTCCATGTCTGCCCGAAGAGAAGCATCACGAGCAGCCATATCTGCACGAAGTGCAGAGATTTGCTCACCGACCCAGGCCTGATGTGCCTCGATCTGCGAGCGGACCTCAGAAGCAGAAGCACCCTGAAACTCAGGAGCAGGAAAAACAGGAGGTGGAGCTGGATCAGCTGCAGGAACAGGTGGTGGTTGCACAGCTGCGTGTCGACGCAACTGAGCTTCCATCATCTTCAGGGCAGCAGCGTTGAAATCTGAAGAGGGTTTTGAAGGGGCTTGACCAGAGAAATCAAAATCTAGAGCCCTAAGCAAATGGGTAATGAGCATGCCGTAAGGCAGACTCCTACCAGCAGTACGAATCTGATCACCACTCATGTGAGAGGCGATCACTCGAGGGAAATTTATCTTAATGCCTTTAAGGAGGCAATAGATAATCAAGGGAACAGGACCTCGAGCATGGCTAAATTCACCGGATTTTGGCACGATGTTATGAAATACAATCTTAGCAAGGACCTGAGATTGGAGAGTATACTGACTCACAATCTCATTCCTCACCAGATCGGGATTGTCATCCTGGTGAAGAAGAGTGGATGCGGTGAGTGAAGACTCACCCTCCGGATATCCAGGAAAATCATGTAGGTCAAAGGAGTAAACATCTATTCCATCAGTGGAAAGATGAAGAATTCTAGCAAATTGACCTAGGGAGATGTTGATGTCCCTACCCATCACCCGGGAAATGATCCGGTTCCCACTAAACTCAAAATTTGCATAAAGTAGGGAACCAAAGAAGTGTAAACCTTCTCCCTAATGGAGAGAAAATCTACAAGATTGTTAGCACGAAGTATTTGGGGGATATCTAAATGTTCGAAATCATGCATAGCCACAAATCTACCTGAAATGGTATTCCTAGGGGCTAAGTGAGTATAACGATCAGAGGCAAGATCGTTACGGAACATAGGTTCAGACCTAGGGGCTTGAGTTGAGGATTGGGCAATGCCCTTTCCCTTCTCAGAACGATGTCTCTTGGGAGCCATGATAAAAATCCAATTTTTAGGTTTTTGAACGCAAAAGCACGATCTAGATAGATAATCAACTTAATATGAAGACAAATGAAATGATAGATCTAATCTAGAAAGAAGGAACAAGTGAAAAATTCGAAATTTTTACCTTTGAGAAAAACTGAAACCCTAGCCTGAAATCCAGAAATTTTGAGAATCCGACGGATGGATCGGCTTGAAATTGAAGATCCGAGTTAGAATTGAGAGGATTGAAATGGGTTTTGAAGGATTTTAGGATCAGTTGAACGGATTGGAAGAAGGAAATTTTGGGGAAAAATGGGTCTGCGGTCGCTGTGAGAGAGCTGAGAGAGAGAGAATGCGAAACAGTGGGAAAAAGGTCAAATATATGCCAGAATGCGACTATCGGTCGACTGGTATTGAGGGACCGGTCGACCGAAAACAAACAGAGAGCCCTGCATCTAAATCGGTCGACTGGTCCTATACCAGCAGTCGACCGGTAGCACAAAAAAAAATCAAAAATATTTTCTCAGACAGAGCCGGTCGACTGGGGTTTGGGGCCAGTCGACCGGTAAGTCTGAAAAAAAATCTGCTACCATATTCTGACCAAAAAAAAAATTTATAAAATATTATAAATAAAAATATGTTATATTATAATATTCAGGGATACAATCAATTATTTTTAAATCTTTATTTAGTGATCACATCAACAAAACTTCACACAAAATTATTTAATTTTATTTTACATATTTAAGCAAAGGTATAAAGATGTTGAAGCCGAATACCCAGTGACGGGTTCTGAACTTCATCCTCTTGATTCCTCTTGAATGAGTTGAGGTGCGCAATTGCCATCTTTAAGGTATTTGCTCAACTATGAAAATTTTCAAATGTTTAATTTTTATTTATGAAAATAAAGTGTATATGCATACAAGTGTATAATCACAAAATCTAAACTAAACATATAGATACACAAAGATTGGACATGTGGACAAGTATGACAAAAGGCATAACAATACAAAATATGAAAATTAATACAAGGCATGTACACAATATGATAGAAGGGTAGTTCTATATAAGCATGTATCAATTATGAACAAAAGCAAACTAACAATTCCATACATATGTATACATGTCAAAAAGAGATCAAAATTGAACATGGTATATACAATCATGTTAGAGTTGCAAGTTTATACTAATCATGTATCAATGAAGCATAAAACTAAACTAGCAATCCTAAAACAATTGTATATACAAAATTAAAAATAAACTCTTAAATGGAGATGTTACCAATTTACGGGTAGTCTCCAAAATAGGTGCCTCCATGATAGCGATGCAAGCTAGATTTGAACTTTGAGCTTAGTTGCATCTACCACCCGGGCACCGTCTCCCCCTAAGTCTTGGAGGAAGTAGATCCACCTGTGTCACCTACATTTGGAGGATCTTTTGGTACCCAAATCTTTGAGGGTCCTTTAGGGTTAGTACCGGGGCGAACCCAAACATATTTATTCTTAACATTGTTCTTAGCATAACAAAATTTTCTAGATGGCCTTTGCGGCCACAATGAGTGCAAACATAAATTCTACCACTACCATACATATATGCATGCTTGTGAGTGTGTGCATGTTTCCGTGCATGTGTATGTGTATGAGGTGCATGCTTCCCTTGGGTACTCCCTTAGGAAATTTAGAAGCTATCTTTTTCAAATCAAATGCACAAATTTTAAGTGTGGAGTCCAAGGCATCAACACGCTTTTGGATCTCAACAAAATCATTTTTATCAATTGAAACCAAGGGGGTTTTACCCTTATTTGCAAGTTTATATTTTTCAAAATCATTTTTCAATTTTCAAATGCACTAGATAAAACATCTTTTTCTTTAACAACTATTTCTACTTTATATTTTAAAGCCTCATTTTCTCTTTTAATTTCTTATTTTGAGATTGGGAAATCTCATACCTATTTTGCAATTCTTCAAAAAATTGTGCAAGTTCATCCATAGTTAACTCATCCTCATCTAAAGAGTTTTCTAGAGTTACCTTTGGTGCATCCTCCCCATGTGCCATGAAACACATGTGCGCGGCGTCGACTTCCTCTTCGGATTCCGACTCCGTGTCATCCCAAGTAGCCACCATGGCCTTCTTCTTTCTTTGCCCGTTCTTGGATGTGGTTGCTTGTAGAGCGGGGCACTCGGCAATGAGGTGACCAATCTTCTTGCAATGGAAGCAAGGACCGGGCTCCTCTCTTTTTCTTTCAAATCTCCCTTGAGGTTTCCCTCGCCGGAAATTGCTTTGTCTTCCCTTTTTGTAGAACATCTTGCCCACCTTCCGGATGAGCATGGCGAAGTCTTCATCGCACTCGTCCGATGAATCATCCTCGTCTTGAATGGTTGGAGCGGCTTTGAAGGCTATTGATTTCTTCTTGGGTGCCTCCCTTTCTTCTCGTACCTTCATCTCCATCTCATGTGTTTTGAGATTGCCGATGAAGCCGGAGAAATCCATCTCCTCTTTGTCATTTAGTTCTTTGAGGGTTGTCGCCTTGACTTCCCAAGCTTTAGGAAGAGCTCTAATCACCTTCCTTATCTTTTGATCGTTGTCAATCTTGTCACCTAAGGAAGAAAGAGCATTAGTTATTTTTGTAAAGCGAGTGAGCATGTCATCAATGCTCTCATTATCAATCATGTAAAAGTTCTCATATTGAGAACGTAGCAAGTCAACTTTTGCTCTCTTGACTTGTGACGTTCCCTCATGAGTCACAATAAGCATGTTCCAAACTTCATATGCCGATTTACAATTAATGATGCGTGCAAGGTCATCTTCATTAAGTGCTTGTGTTAATGCATATTGTGCCCTAGCATTAGCTTCATAGTCCTTGGTGGTATCCTCGGACCATGTGCTCTCATCACTAGTGGGTTCAATGAATTCTTTGGTGACGGCCCTAGCTACCTTGACTCCTAGGGATTTTAGAAAAAGGTTCATCTTGACCTTCCAAATAGGGAAGTTCAAGCCATCAAATTTGGGTGGGGACTTAATGCTTGAAAAATCTAGAGATGCCATGTATGATGAATAAAATGCACAATATATAATAAATGCAACAAAAGTATATAGCCAACTAAAGGATCTCCCTAAGGTTGTTAGACCTAAGTTGTAGGGTTAGGCTCTGATACCAATTGAAATCACCTAGAGGGGGGGTGAATAGGTGATGGCTATATGATAATGGCAATTATGCGGAATTTAAAAAAAAATTAACTCTAAACAATTAACACAATACAATATTTCTTGCAAGTAAAGGACAATGTAAAATTGCAAGTAATAAAAGAGATAGAGTTAGAGAAATTTGAGCAAACGCAAACACGCCGATATGTTTCCGAGGTTCGAGCCACGCTCTACGTCCCCGCCTTCACACTTGAAGGATTTCCACTATTGAGGATCCCACCGGATCAACAATACAAGGACAACACTTGTCCGTCTCCCGTGATGACACTTCACCACCTTGAGCACACTAGCTCGCCTTGAGGCCGATGCCTCTACAACTTCACTCAATTACAATGGAAGTGATCACACTTGATCACTTTTACAAATAGCTCACTAAGCACAATCCTAGAACCAAATAGTAGACTTAGAGTATGGGATTGTGTAGTGCAAACTAGAGAGAAGTAGAGGAATAGGCTCCAAGAAAGGTGATGGAAATTTAGGCTTTGGAGAAAAATCTTTTCTTTTGAAAACTTTGGAAATCTTTGAAACTCTTGTCAAAATTCACTTGATGGCTCTAAAAACATTAGTCATTTCATATGAAGTGACCACCTATTTATAGGGGTCAAAAACTGCTCAAGAGATTCGTTGGAGACAAATCCCAAAAGTCAAAGAGTCAGAAAATATAGCTGTTGGGTCTGTCAGAACTTTTGACAGACTGCCGGTCGACCGGGTCGGTCGACCGCCAACGGTCAAAAATCCGACCGTTGGGGCTCACCGGTCGACTGGGTCGGTCGACTGGCATTTCCAGAGAGCAGCAGGTTGGGGGCCGGTAGGGTTTCGGTCGACTCCCGGTCGACTGATACCCACATGCACACTTGTGCATGTCGGTCGAGTGCCGGTCGACTGCCGGTCGACCGGGCACTGTGAAATTCTGAAAAATCAGAACTTACAGACCAGGTCAAATTTTGGGTTTTGGTTTTGGGTCTTGGGTAAAATGTTTTGGTCTTGAAAAATCATAGAGTATGAGCATGTGTCATACTACTATCAAGGTAAAATACTTGGTAAAAATTCTTTTGATAAAAAACTTGATTTTCAATGAAAATGTTTTTCCCAAAAACTAGTCTCTCTAAAAACGTATTTCCAAAATAGATATGTTCAACTAAAACTGAGTTTGGAAATAGAAATAGAAATTATTTTGAAGCCATAAATCACTCTAGAAAATGTGTGTGTGTGATATCCCATATCTCTACTTCTACTATTTAGTTTTGACAAAATATTCTAAAATGAAAATAAACAAAGTACAAAACTTGGATTTTTAAGCAAGTCTTGATCTTCTTCTTGAACTTTTCTTCAACGCAAATTCCGAAGCTTCCTATGTGCTTTAGCTTGGAATGCAAATGTTGGGCAAACTCCAAATTTGTGAGTCTTTTAGCGGAGTTGTCAAAATCTGTTTCTTGAACCTGAAATACTTTAAAATCAAGATTATTAAATACATAACTAAATATGTTTTGCTATCATCAAAATAACCGGGATAATGGCCTTTGGGCCAACAATATATATATATATATATTTCAATTGGTATCAAAACATACAATGTTTATTTTATTTTGGTATCAAGATGTACAAGGCATTTTAAATTGATATCAAGATATTTTCAAATTGGTATCTTTTAGTATCTTTAAAATTTTGTTTACTTTCAATTAGTATCTTAAAAATGTTTTGTTTATTTCCATTGGTATCATAATTTGGTATCATAATATTTTGATGTATACCTTTATCACATATTGATATATTTTTCAATTGGTATCACATTGTTTTGATTTGTATTGCTTATATGCAAGAGAAGCTTAACATCTTCTCCTTATATAGATTCGTGTTGAGTGTATTTCATATTGAGGAGCTTGACCTCTCTTCTCTATGTTTTACACGTGTGTAGGGGGAGCTTCACTTCTCCTTTCATACATTGTATATTGATAGGTAGTAAAAAGTGTATATTTATCACTATATTTACTATCACATTTTCATATTTATTCCTACAATTATGCACTATTACTAATGTTTTATTATTTAATATGCGCAGGCCTTGAGTAATTAATTTAATAAAGAATAAAGCCTAAATGAAGCCCAGAAGCCCAAAAAGCCCATGTGCATGCCCATGTGTAAAATTTACAATTACTAAAAGAAAAGGAAAGGGATGGGCTTCTACTAAACCCTAATTGCTTGCAGGACAAGGCTAGAGATAAGGGGAGAAGAGTGCAAAGATAACAAAATCGCTTTAAAAGATTTGAAGATTTGGATTTAGGGTAACTTGCTTCCCATGTTATCCTGAATTTTCAAAATAAAGAGTCGGTATACAACTTCCAGAAGGATATACCTAGATGGATGGACCAGAGGAGGCCACGCGCGAAACCGCGTGGCCAGAGACCACGGCCGCGTTTCCGCGGCAATATGGACAAGTATGGCGATAAGATTTTTGAGAGAGTTGTATTGGGACTCTACGTCTTCCAGCTCCTATAAATACCCCTGCAGAGCAACAGAGAAGGGCGAAAAGTCGAGTACAGAGACAAATTTAGGGTTTTCTTAGGCTAACTTGTAGATTGTAATTTAAGTTTTATTTTCTTTTTTGTAATTTTTAATTTTATTTATGTAACTGAGAGGAGAGGATACTTTCATGGAGGAAGGAGATCAAACTTGTACTGAAGGTGACATCGGTGTAAGTAATCTTTTCTTCCATTGTTAATTGAATCAAATCAAAGTTTATTCTTTTTTTCTTTTTTTGTTTTGTTTTTGTTTTCCTCTTTTGTGTTTGTGGATCCATATGAAACCAAGAGCTTCGAAGTTGCCTTCTCCTTGCAAGTGCTGTGATGGTTTATGTTGATGAAGATCTATTTTCATGGTAGTATAGCTCGCCCTTTTATTTGTAGTATAGATCGGGAATAGGGAAGATCTCATATTCCTTGCTTCGTTCGCCTTCAAAGAAAGGTACATCATTGACACGGTTCCAAGGTAAGCATACGCCAAAGAGGTAAGTAAGTTTTTAGTTTTTTTGTCTTTCTTTTAATTTTAGTATAAATCATAATATTCCCAATCTTTTTCACACTTCTTCTTTGTCATTGTAAATATCATTGTAAATAATATTATAAATAAAAAAAGAGAGAACTTACTAAACAAGCTTCCATCGCTAGTCCCTCCCTGTGGATCACGACCCGCATAGCCACTTGCTATAGCGGTAGAATTGAGCACCCTGCACTATTATTCTTAAAACTGAAATACTATATTTGTGTGCAGGTAAAAACTTAATCAAAATTTTTGTGCCGTTGCCGGGGAGGGACGGTAAGTTATTCTCTAAAAAAAAACTAATTATTTATTATTCTTTTTGTTTGCAGGATCAGAGAACAGGAAAAATAACAACAGTAAAGGACATATAGCAACTCTGTGCCTCTGCCCTCGAAGGCAGAGCAGCAGAGCCTACTACAGAGCCGCGTTTCCACGGCAATAGCCGCGTTTCCGCAGCCTGAGTAGTTCACTACTCACTTTGTTTTTTTCAGGTTGCTACAAATTGAAAGATTTGTTTACAGCTCTGTTAACTTTTCTCTGTGATCACCCTGCACACTGCTAATTAATTAACAGTAACCTATTTGTTGAAAAAAAATTTAGACTCTTGCATATAGGCACGTGTCTATTTAATTTTTTTTAATTTCTATTGAAGAGTGCTGGAGACAAGGTACGTTCGCATTGCATATAGACTTGGAAGCACCCTTGGCTGATTTACTGCTTTTGAGTGAATATTGGTCTATTGCTTTATGAAAAACACCTAGAGGGGGTGAATAGGAGTAAATGCTAATCTAGGAACAAAATGAAAAACTAAATGCTCTAAATGTGAAAGCTAATGCAAATTTTGTAACATACTTAATACAACACACAAGTGTAGCCGAATTCCCCGTGAAGGGCTCTGGACTAACTCCTCTTGATTCCCCTTGAATGGGTTGAGGTGCTATGTGAAGCTCTTGTGGTTAAGTATAAGTGAGGCACACATAGATAACCAAGCATACACGAGATAAAGCAATATGAAATATGCAAGGTGCAAATGCAAGCAATCAAGATGAATGTACTGATTGAAGATGCATTGCTAAAATAAAAAAAAAGAGTCGAGAGAAATCGGATCAAACACAAACACAAAGATATGTTTCGAGGTTCGAGCACCCAGCTCTACATCCCCGCCTTCACCACCGTGAAGGATTTCCAATCCACTATAGAAGTACCAAACTCATCTCTCAATCTTACAACCTCCAATGAGGCAAAACAACCACAATCCACTTCTACCGAAGAGGGATACGGCCCGTAGCCAACAACCAAACTCAATCACCTCTACCTAAGAGGGATACAAACCAATACCACTCCGATCAACCTTTACCAAAGAGGGATTCACAAGCAAAAGGAGGGTTTACAACAAGTGGTTACAAAGACCACAAACTCTATCTCTTTTCCACAAACAAAGATCCTAATAGATTAGGATAGAAGATATAGCTCAAGTGTGAAAAACTAGGTGTTTGGAAAGCAAGAACTCAAAGAAAAAATCTTGGGAAAAACTCTTGTAAAAGATATAAGTGAAGAATAAAATAACTCTCCCAATTTCTATTTTTCTTTGATTTTCCAAGAACCCAAAACAATACAAAGATAAATCTTTTTTTGCCACAAAACTCTTTTTAAAACTCTTTTGAACAATAGAAAAATCTGGAATTTTTAACTCTAAAAATCTTGGCCAAAACCCTAGAGAAATGGGGTTTATATAGGCCAAACCAGAAACTAGCCGTTAGGCTGATCTGTCAGTCGACAGACCTCCGGTCGCCGCCCGGTCGAAAATCTGACCGTTGGAGCAAACCGGTCGACAGTACGGTCGACCCAAACAAACAGAGAGCACTGCTCTCAGTTACGGTCGACCGCCCGGGTCGACCGCCCAACTAGCTGCCAGACGTGCACGGCTCTGTGCACGTTGGTCGACCGTACGGGTCGACCGGACTGGCCTGACAGACAAGTCTGGGTCAGAAAAATAGGTTTAAACATATTTTGAAAAATACTTTTATCTCTTATAAAATTCCATAAACCTTGTTTTAGCATTTTACTTTGATAAACAACCTTGTGATAAAAATTTCAAGACATAAATCAATCATATAAAAATATTTTTGTGTCTTGTCCTCTTTACAACATCCAAAACTTGTATTTTATCTACCTTGATATTTCAATACATGAATAGGAAAGTCAAAATAAGTTTGTCTAGGAAGTTAAAGCATATATGTATAAATAGAAAACATCCACTATACATATAAATCATGTAAACTTGTTTTGATCAAACTATTCATAAAAACCAAATTTAAAACATAAAATGTGTGTGTTGTGTGCACTTGAGCATATCAACTATACTAAGCTTTACAATATGGATCTAAAACACACTATCTAAAATAGGATACCTAAGTCTTCTTGATGACCTCCATCTTCAAGTAGACTAGCTTCCAAACCGTGATCCATTGAGTGCAAAGGAATGATCTTTATGCTTGGGTACGGAATCACCATGAAGAGCTTCTAAACTTCTTGTAGAAGCTAATCACCTACTAATATCTTGCTAGAAGATCTGAAACTTAAAATCACAAGAATATTAGTAAACATAACTACATGAGTTGATCATCATCAAAACTAGAGTGGAAGGCCTTTGGGCCAACAATCTCCCCCTTTTTGATGATGACAAAACTCATGGAGTTATATATGCATGGATTAAAGTTAAGCTTCAAGGAAGCTCCCCCTTAACTCATGCATAAACAAATAAACAATAAATATGCATGAATGATAATGCATTATATCATGCATAAGCAATATAAACATGTTCTAGGTTCTAGATACCAAATGGAATATACAAAACAAAACATTCTCTAGATACCAATTAAAACATAATATATTATGCATATAAACTCAAATGTTTCTCCCCTTTTTGTCAATCATCAATAAAGGGGTAATAACAAAATCAAAATATAAACAAAGTCTTCTATCATCAAAACATGATCTAGACACCAATGAAAAGTGAAAGGTGCTCTAGATACCAATAAAATGAATAAATAAAAACTTATTCTTTTTAAATAAATGCATGCATATAAATCCAAATCCTTCTCCCCCTTTTTTTTTTGTTCTAATGAACAAAAAAATAAAGGGTTAAAAACAATAAATCATAAGATGTACACTCAATTAAGAGACCAAATGAAACATATATGTCAATGAAGTGCATTTTGATACTAATTGAAAGTGAACATAAAACAATCAACAAATGATATATGCGATATATATTCATGAAGAGGAAGACACTAAGTTAACTTCCCTACATATATGAATTACATGATGAAAGGAAGACACGCCCTAATTCACATAAGTCAAAATATATAATGCATAAAAGGAGATGTGAAGCTCCCCCTACACACGTGTATCATATAAAGATGAGATGTCAAGCTCCTCAATACGAGATACACTCAACATGAATCTATATGTAGAAGAGATGTTAAGCTCTCCTTGCATATAGGCAATGTATATCAAAACTTTTGAATATTCTTTAAAACAAAATTTTAGATACCAATCTAAAAACATAAACATCTTGATATCAAAAGAGAGTATTTTCTTTTAAAGCATATGATACCAATTTGAAACTATAATTTATCATAAAGCAAGGGAGTGGGAAGACAAATACCAATTGAAGTAAGAGAATCGAATTTTCTCCTCCTTTATGAAATTCAAACTAAAAACATGTGTAGGCTTGAGATGAGATACCAATTGAAAACTAAATCAATTGAAACATTATAATTATTATATTTTCAAGCTTAGCATAAACAAAATTATATGTATGGAAAATAGATACCAATTGACATTGATACCATTAGAATTTGAAAGCATACATACATAAAACATATGAGTATACAAAAATGATCAAGATTGATACCAATTGAAAGAGTTCAATGATACCAACACAATAAGCATGGTATAACTCATATCACAACGAAGAATACGAACTAGTTAAAATGGAAAGTTTTGTTAACTAGTACGAAATCCTTCAAGTAAGGAATAAAATTAAATAATTTTTCATAAAATACATGTAAATCACATGGCACTAAGACACTCTAAATCCATAAAGGCCATATAGTACTCATGAAAACATACTCATGAGAAAACATTAAATGAAGTGAGTGCACAGGTGTTATGTGGAACATGGCATTATGAAAAATGACAATTAAGCTCAATATTCCTTTAAACATGAAAAACATTAAATTAATAAAAACTATTTAATCTTCAAAGCATATGTATGTCTAATACAAACTAAAATATACATACATATCCAAACACAAAGAGTCCACAAAATATATGCATGAAGGCATGTGGCTCAAATGGATGTATATGTATAATGATAGTTTGAACTAGATGGACATATACATGAAGTTTAAACACAAACATATGAAAAACATGAAAACTAAATTTTCGCTAAAAACAAATTTCATTTCAAGGTATATGTATGAATTGTCAACACAAGAAGTATACATACATATCCCTAAACACATATGAGTCCATAATAAAGATTTGCATGAAAGGCAAATGACTCAAGGGGTATACATGTATATCTTAAAGTTTGGAAAAATAAACATATACATGAAATGAAAAGAAAAACATCTATAAAACAAAACCAAAATGGGAATACAAGTTTAAAATGCATGAATCATCAAAACTAGACTATACTAACACATCTAATGGGTACAAATATGCATTCAAGCTCAAACACATATAGATCTATTGTGACCCATTCTATGTACAAGTATAAATCCTAGTCTTAATGAAAACTAACATCTAAAACATGTAATCAAATCATGAAGTATCAAAGCAAACACGAATATCATTTTGCTAAATAAAACACACAAAGATTCATCAAAATTCTTTTATTTGAAACAAACTTCTAGGTATATGTATAATTCATCCAAATCTAACAATATGCATACATATCCCAACCATAAAGGAGTCTATTAAAAGTATTTGCATGAAGGCAAAAGACTCACGGGTATACATGTATATTTATTAGATTTGAATTTAAAATACATATACATGAAGTAAAAGCATGAGAGTAAGCATAACAAGTATAAATGAAAGAATCATCAAAACTAGCTTATACATGCGCATATAGTGGGTACAAATGAGCATGAAGTGCAAATATATATAAATCGATTTGTTCTCACTATGTGTTCATGTATACATGCAAGTTTTGATAAAATCTACATTTAAACTAGTTTATACCACATAAAGCACAAAACAATTTAAACTATGAACATGCTAAAAATATCATGAATGAACATAGCATGAGCATAAATAAAATGGAAGTTTAGAGATCGTTACCAACTCCAAAACTCCAAAACATGGTGGTCCTCTCCACCAAACTTCCCTTGAAAGTGATGCATCCAATTGATCTTCATGAAGCTCGGAACGCATCCACTCCAAGGTACGGTTACTCTCACGTCATGTGAGAGCCCACACCTACATCAAATAAAGGAGGGGTGGTCTTTGGTACCCATATCTTCTTGGGTCTATGGGGGTTAGTACCTTCTCTAACCCAAACAAATTTATTTGCTAAAGTTACATTATGTAATCTATCAAAACAAAATTTAGCAAGGTGGCCCATACGTCCACAATGTGTACAAGTGTACACATGAGCATACTTTGTGTGATGGTATCCGTGAGGAGCATGTGTATGCCGTGTATGGTGTGCATGAAAAGATGGAACTTGTTTCTTTCGAACTAAGGATTCCAAGCGTGTATGGTTCATGGCACATTGGCTCATAGTGGAGCCCAAACAATCCATTTTCTTCTTAATTAAATTTATGTCAGTTTCAAT
Organism: Agave tequilana; assembly: GCA_038442645.1. NCBI lineage: Eukaryota > Viridiplantae > Streptophyta > Magnoliopsida > Asparagales > Asparagaceae > Agave > Agave tequilana. The sequence goes on along the minus strand of JAVJIF010018802.1, from coordinate 16,393 downwards.
CATAGAAGAAGTGGAGCATGCAATAGGTGAAGTGTGTGATACTAACCTAGCTGATTGGTCAATAATGTTGCATATTTAATGTCACATTTTCATACTGATTTTAGAATAAAAGCCTGCATTGTCCTAATTATTTGTTTGATTTATTTGCAGGCCCAATCCTTAAGGAGATGAAGAGAAATGAGCCCAAAAGCCCACCAGAATTCTGAATTAAATCAGAGTTAATTCGCACACATAAAATCAGGAAAAAATCAAGAGGTTGAAACCGGTTGAGAAGAATCCTCTCAGAATCAATCGGTTAAAGCCAAGAATCCAAGGCCATTTCGTCAGAATCGGGAGCACAAATGAAGAAACCAACAAAGGATAAAGTCAGAAGAAACTCCCGGGATGACCCACCAACAGGGTGTGGCCATCTGGCCACACCCTGGCCGCAGAATTGCGGCAAAAGCCGCAATTCTGCGGCAATCTTGGGGAGTTACGGGGAGCGTGAACTCCCCCGACCTCCCCGGGATCTTGGTTGTTAGGTTTTTGGCCTATAAAAAGGCATTTTCTGTGCTGAAAGTGGAGGCCAATGCAGAGATAGGACTTAGCCAAGCTTTTCATTTCTAGTTTAGGTTTTTCTTTTCTTTTTTATGTAACTTGTAAGTAGGCTTAGGTTAGATGATGATTCATGTAAGTAAGAGAGAGAGGCTGATGTTGAGAGTGACACCGATGTACTCCTCCTCCTTTCTTTCATTGTCTCAGTAAGCAATAAACGTAAACTTTCATTTATGTTCGTTTCTTTACTTTCCTTTTCTTTCACTTTGCTTTTCGTTTTCCTCTTCTACTTCACCTTGGTTGTATGTGTTGAGTCTACAAGTGAACTCCAAAGCAAGTACACCGATGCTACGTGAGAGCCAGCGATAGTTCATGAAAGGCGTTCTCCTCTTCCAAGCTCGCATCACTTCTATCTTCTTATGCTTGACGATATAATGTGCACGGGGACCGAGCTCGAGTTTATGATCTATGCGTTGAACGCCTCCGAAGCAAAAAGGTAGAACTTGCAAAAAGGTTTCCAAGTAAGTCATCATCAACCTAGGTAAGTATCCCTTCCTTTTCTTTCCTTTCCTTTCTTTTCTTTCTTTAGTATAGATCACCAACACTTCTCCCAAATCGTTTTCATTCTTCTCACTTCATTGTATATAGTCGCTTTTCATTGTTTTCTGATTTTCCACCTTCTTCACCCTTCACTTTCTTCTTAACTTTAACCTTTAACTTTCTTTTTCTTTTTCTTAACTTTAAAAACAGAGAAGAACCTTCGCTTATTTTCATAAGATTTCAATAAAGACACATAAATCTTCCATCGCAAACCCTCCTTGTGGATCACGACCCACATTAGCCACTTGCTATAGCGGAAGTATTGAGCACTTGCACGTTTTTATTTTAAGTTCTGTAATCTCATATTTTTTGTGCAGGTTTAGCCTCAATCACTAGCATGGCAAACATGTGCATCAATCTTATATTGCAAAACAATATTTTTCTCTAAACAAACATTTAAATCATTAGAAATAGAAATAATTTTATTTTTCAAAGCAACATTCTCCTTTAAAATAAAATCTAGTTTCAAAGACAAGTTTTCATTTTTCTTTAAAATAGTTTCACAATCATTTTTAGATTTTAAAAAGTTATTTTCTTCAAGTGTAAGTTCAAGTTGAGATTTCAATGAATCCTTTTCATTTAAAATTTTAACCTTCTCTTGCAAAATAATATCAAGTCTATAATGCAAACTTTTATTTTTTTTTTCAATTCCTAGACTTTTCTTTTTCAAAACCTTATATTTTTCAATCAATTTTTCACATACAATTGAAAGTTCTTCATTCAAAGCATGGGCATCTTATTTATCACATGAAGAGCTAGAACAATCATCACTATCTAAGTGGGTTTCCGATTGTACCTCAAGGGAGTCATTCCCTTGGACCATGAAGCATTGAGAATCGGATTCTCCACTAGATTCCTCCGGTTGGATTGGCAATTAAAGCTCGGAGGTGGTGGTTGTGGTTGTCAACAAATTTCACACTGCAAAGGCGAAATTAAAGTTAAAAACACGTAAAAGATAATCTTTAGTTAATGTGCTTCTAATAGCCTCAATGGCTAATGCATTGGCCCCTATATGATTGCGGTCACAAAGATAACATCTCTTGGTAGCGGCAAGGAAGACATGCAAACCTAGGGTCTTTAGGTACATGGACATCCTATATTTCCAAACAACAATATTGGAAGGGTCAATGCTAGGAGGGGTCATGAAGTCCATGGTTTAAACTATATGTGTGCAAACAAGCAAATGCAAACAAATGCAAATGGTAGATTAGAAAACAAAGGATCTAACTCCTAGGATGTTAAGCCTAAATATCAGGAGCACAAGCTCTGATACCAATTGAAAAACACCTAGGGGGGTGAATAGGTGTAAATGCTAATCTAGGAACAAAATGAAAAACTAAATGCTCTAAATGCGGAAGCTAATGCAAATTTTGCAACACACTTAATACAACACACAAGTGTAGCCGAATTCCCCGTGAAGGGCTCTGGACTAACTCCTCTTGATTCCCCTTGAATGGGTTGAGGTGCTATGTGAAGCTCTTGTGGTTAAGTATAAGTGAGGCACACACAGCAACCAAGCATACACGAGATAAAGCAATATGAAATATGCAAGGTGCAAATGCAAGCAATCAAGATGAATGTACTGATTGAAGATGCTTTGCTAAAATAAAAGAAGAGTCGAGAGAAATCAGATCAAACGCAAACACAAAGATATGTTTCGAGGTTCAAGCACCCAGCTCTACATCCCCGCCTTCACCACCGTGAAGGATTTCCAATCCACTATAGGAGTACCAAACTCCTCTCTCAACCTTACAACCTCTAATGAGGCAATACAACCACAATCCACTTCTACCGAGGGATACGGCCCGTAGCCAACAACCAAACTCAATTACCTCTACATAAGAGGGATACAAACCAATAGCACTCCGATCAACCTCTACCAAAGAGGGATTCAATAGCAAAAGTAGGGTTTACAACAAGTGGTTACAAAGACCACAAACTCTATCTCTTTTCCACAAACAAAGATCCTAATAGATTAGGATAGAAGATATAACTCAAGTGTGGAAAACTAGGTGTTTGGAAAGCAAGAACTCAAAGAAAAAATCTTGGGAAAAACTCTTGGTAAAAGATATTAGTGAAGAACAAAATAACTCTCCCAATTTTCTATTTTTCTTTGATTTTCCAAGAACCCAAAACAATACAAAGATAAATCTTTTTTTGCCACAAAACTCTTTTGAACAATAGAAAAAATCTGGAATTTTTAGCTCTAAAAATCTTGGCCAAAACCCTAGAGAAATGGGGTTTATATAGGCCAAATCAGAAACTAGCCGTTAGGCTGATCTGTCAGTCTGACAGACCTCCGGTCGACCGCCCAGTCGACCGCCAACGGTCAAAAATCCGACCGTTGGAGCAAACCGGTCGACCGTACGGTCGACCCAAACAAACAGAAAGCACTGCTCTCAGTTACGGTCGATCGCCCGGGTCGACCGCCCAACTAGCTGCCAGACGTGCACGGCTCTGTGCACGTTGGTCGACCGTACGGGTCGACCGGCCCATGGTTCGGTCGACCGTACGGGTCGACCGGACTGGCCTGACAGACAAGTCTGGGTCAGAAAAATAGGTTTAAACATATTTTGAAAAATACTTTTATCTCTTATAAAATTTCATAAACCTTGTTTTAGCATTTTACTTTGATAAACAACCTTGTGATAAAAATTTCAAGACATAAATCAATCATATAAAAATATTTTTGTGTCTTGTCCTTTTTACCAACATCCAAAACTTGTATTTTTATCAACCTTGATATTTCAATACATGAATAGGAAAGTCAAAATAAGTTTGCCTAGGAAGTTAAAGAATATATGTATAAATAGAAAACATCTACTACACATATAAATCATGTAAACTTGTTTTGATCAAACTATTCATAAAAACCAAATTCAAAATATGAAATGTTTGTGTTGTGTGCAATTGAGCATATCAACTATACTAAGCTTTACAATATGGATCTAAAACACACTATCTAAACTAGGATACCTAAGTCTTCTTGATGACCTCCATCTTCAAGTAGACTAGCTCCCAAACCGTGATCCATTGAGTGCAAAGGAATGATCTTTATGCTTGGGCACGGAATCACCATGAAGAGCTTCTAAACTTCTTGTAGAAGCTAATCACCTACTAATATCTTGCTAGAAGATCTGAAACTTAAAATCACAAGAATATTAGTAAACATAAATACATGAGTTGATCATCATCAAAACTAGAGTGGAAGGCCTTTGGGCCAACACTTTACACGTGCACTAAATTGACTTAAGGGCTTGTCCTATAAATAAGATAAGGTGGGGATTTCATCACCCTTCCTTAGCCCACAAACAATCTCCTTACTCACTAACCCAAGCCTAACTAAAAATGAGTAGACATTGGCCCTAGGGACATCTCGGACTCAATTAGGAGATTATCCTAAGGGGGAATGGTGTTGAAAATTGACTCCTGCCAAATCAGTGTCTAGGAAGGGGATTGAGGGTCGAAAGCCCGAAGATTGGTGGTTATTTAATAAGGAACGTCTTTGACAGAAAGCCTCCCACCAATCTTGCCCCGACCTGGCTGATTAGCTTATGGTCTAAGTCTACATTATACCTCCCGTGGACAGTCTAACCAGTTAGGAGTCGTCTAGGTCATAGGTCTACCCTAACTTAGGTTAGAATTTTTTCTTTTTTATTTGCTTATTTGTTTGTTTTTTTTTGTTTGTGTTTTATTGTGTGATATGGCTTATAACAATAATTTTTCCAATTTAGTCCATATTACACACCAACTTTTTTTTCGGATATTACCAACCCAGAATATCCTAACTCTAACCAATCTAGTGTGTCGGAGTGGTCTTATCTGAATGAATATAACCCATGCCCCCCATCTTATGACCATAATTTCCATAACGATTTCAACTCTTCACAGAGTCCATGGGGATTCACCTCCCCCGAGTCCAATTTTCAACCAACTTGTCCTCCTTATCCACCTTGTCCATAATATTTTCAAGATTCATACTCAGATCCACCAGTTCAAAATTGAAAACCATCTATCTTGGAAATGATGAGTATGCATGAGTCCAAGCAACAATAACCATCAATCTTGGACATGATGATGCGTGAGTCCAAGCAACAATCACAGAATCTGACCGACTCACAATTTCATCATGATTATCACAACAACACTTCATCTTTTCAAGTCCTATCACAACAAAATGATGAACCTATCGACTATGAAAAGATGTTTGAAGTCATGACTCAGTCTAGAATCGCTCGTGATCATGAAATAGATATGATGGTTCAAACTTTATGTTCTCACCGTTCGGCCATTTCTGATGTCGCTAACCATTCTCTTAAAGCCGAAAAGTCAAGTTGCTTTGGAAAACAAGATTCTATTTCAGTACAATAATTTGAACTTGCCCAAACTCCAAATGACATTAACAGTTTGGCAAGTTATTCATTTCCTGAAATAGAACTTGACAATGACTATGATCCTGATCCTCAACTTAGTGATTCAATTCTACTGTCTGATTCAATAATGACTCCGGTGTCTTCATCTGATTTCAAAAATTTTCCCGAGTTAACGTTGGATCCTGTGCCAATTCATAATGAAATTGAATCACCCATCATTGCTGATCATCATATTGAACTTGACCAATTTTATACTTTTAAAAGTCCCATTGACAAATTGGTCTGTTCTCATTTTTACGAAATTGAACTCAATGAGATATGTGACCTTGATTCTCAAATTTGTGATCCAGTTCAAATTCCTGAATCAATATTGACTCCTGTTTTGCTACCCGATTTGAGTAATATTTTAGAGTCAGTGTTGATTCCTACACCTGTCATTCTTGAACTTGAATCACCAATATTAAGTCACATTCCATTGTGGAAAAATGATTGTGGACTTGAGCTTCAACTTCTTGATTTGGACCCACTTCTTGAACCAAGCTCGACTCTTGAACCTTTACTTGCCTTAAGTCACCTTCCTGAGTCGGTATTCATTCCTGTACTTCTGACGTCCAAGTCAATCATTGCATCTTTTCACACTCCATTTTGGGACAAGGCGGTTGACACAATTGACTCTGAAAATAATTATGAAATTTGAAAATTAGATGGCGAGGAATTTTTAAAAAATGTTCATACAGACATCATTTTAGTGGGTTATACAAGAAAGATTTCTGGTTGGTTACTCCGAAGTCCACGAAAAGTAGATTGGGCCGCATTTCGTGGACCAATCAGAGCACCACTAGAACCACCCCCTAAGGTAATATTTTCCTTCCCTTTCTTCTTTTTCATGCATACATGCATTTATTCATACATTGAGGACAATGCATGAGATAGGTGAGGGGGAGGATTTACTAACATACTAATATAGTTAGATACTAACCCAAAAAAGGGACAATATTTTGACTTATCTTTTGAAAGAAATCTAAGTTAGTTTTAAGAATTAGGAAAATCATGATTAGGATTTCTAAAAACTTGGCAAAATAAATAAATTGTTGAATTTTTAGGTATAGGAGGAAAAATTGAACAATTAATTAGTCTTAATTTTTACCTTAATGAAATGTGCATACCTAATACATTTACATATCTAGGATTCTAAGACAAAGACTCTTGTGCCCTATAAAAAAATAATACTAAAAAAATTTGAAAAAAAAAGAAATTCATTGATTAAGCTGGATACATGTGCCTCAAGAAGCATAAGTATTCACGCCTAAAGGTGATTTTATAAATAAAGTCCTTAGTTTTGTTGCCTGAGTCACTCGAATCCTTAAGTCTGTGGGGTGTTTTCTCACCCGGTGCCCAAAAACCGACCGGTTTGGGAGCCACCGACATTAAGTTCGCTACATGGGTGGATTAGAAAGCCTAAGGAAACTAAGAAAAATTACTTATATATGTACTAACACATCTAATAGTCAATTAGTTAGGTATGAGGGCATCAAGAAGCCTTAATACTTATACGAAAGAAAATTAGATGAGTTATACATAAAAAAAATTATAATAATAATAATAATAATAAATAGGCATCAGAGTCCAAGTTAAGAAATTCCTAGTAAAGATTCACAAGGATGCATATGACTTTTGGTAATGAAAAAGACTATACAAAAATTCAATTTTGATCCTTACCTAAAATGGATAACAATTTACTATATAAAGGCTAAGTTTAAGAATGAATAAAAATGATAATCCTAAAAAACTTATAGATTACTTAGTCTCTTCAAACATATTTCAAATATTTTCCCTTTATGATTTTGTGGGTGCAATCCGCTGAAAACCCTCACGAGACAACACTCGTCCTCTAAGGTAACCTAGAGGTTTAATAGCTTGTTGCACATGCTATGTGCAACCGTGATTCCTACGAAAGTGAGTTAGGATAGATTAATTTTTCTTTTCTTTTCCTCTTTCTTTTTGATTTTTACTCGAGGACGAGCAAAAAGATAAGTGTGGGGGTGTGATAGGTAGTAAAAAGTGCATATTTATCACTATATTTACTATCACATTTTCATATTTATTCCTACAATTATGCACTATTACTAATGTTTTATTATTTAATGTGTGCAGGCCTTGAGTAATTAATTTAATAAAGAATAAAGCCTAAATGAAGCCCAGAAGCCCAAAAAGCCCATGTGCAAGCCCATGTGCAAAATTTGCAATTACTAAAAGAAAAGGAAAGGGATGGACTTCTTCTAAACCCTAATTGCTTACAGGACAAGGCTAGAGATAAGGGAAGAAGAGTGCAAAAATAACAAAATCGCTTTAAAAGATTTGGAAGATTTGGATTTAGGGTAACTTGCTTCCCAAGTTATCCTGAATTTTCAAAATAAAGAGTCGGTATACAACTTCCAGAAGGATATACCTAGATGGACGGATAGAGGAGGCCACACGCGAAACCGCGTGGCCAGAGACCACACTGTGGCCGCGAAAACACGGCAATATGGACGAGTCTGGCGATAAGATTTTTGGGAGAGTTATATTGGGACTCTACATCTTCCAGCTACTATAAATACCCCTGCAGAGCAACAGAGAAGAGCGAATAGTCGAGTACAGAGACAAATTTAGGGTTTTCTTAGGCTAACTAGTAGATTGTAATTTTGGTTTTATTTTCTTTTTTGTAATTTTTAATTTTATTTATGTAACTGAGAGGAGAGGATACTTTCATGGAGGGAGGAGACCAAACTTGTACTGAAGGTGACATCGGTGTAAGTAATCTTTTCTTCTAATGTTAATCAAATCAAATCAAAGTTTATTCTTTTTTTCTATTTTTGTTTTGTTTTTGTTTTCCTCTTTTGTGTTTGTGGATCCATATGAAATCAAGAGCTTCGAAGTTGCCTTCTCCTTGCAAGTGTCGTTGATGGTTTATGGTGATGAAGATCTATTTCCATGGTAGTATAGCTCGCCCTTTTATTTGTAGTATAGATCGGGAATAGGGAAGATCTCATATTCCATGCTTCATTCGCCTTCAAAGAAAGGTACATCATTGACACGGTTCCAAGGTAAGCAGACGCCAAAGCGGTAAGTAAGTTTTTAATTTTTTGTCTTTCTTTTAATTTTAGTATAAATCATAATATTCCCAATCTTTTTCACACTTCTTCTTTGTCATTGTAAATATCATTGTAAATAACATTATAAATAAAAAAAGAGAGAACTTACTAAACAAGCTTCCATCGCTAGTCCCTCCCTGTGGATCACGACCCGCATAGCCACTTGCTATAGCGGAAGAATTGAGCACCCTGCACTATTATTCTTAAAACTGAAATACTATATTTTGTGTGAAGGTAAAAACTCAATCATATATTATGCATTATGTGATTAGGGTTTAGTCATCTCTATTTCATATAATGCATGTTTGCAAGGGAGTTAACTTTACGTCTCTCCTCTTTATGAATGTATATCGTATATACATCCTTCTTGTTTGATTTGACCAAAAGGAAGAAATTTTTTTTTGAGTTTATTTATGCCCCTTTGTTGATGATTGACAAAAAGGGGGAGAGAAATTGGAGAGTTTTATATATGCATATTTATGTCAACTATATGCATGTTTATTTTTTTTCAATTGATATCAGAGCATATATGTTTTATTTTCCATTGATATCAATGCATATATTGTTAATATGTGTTATTTGTTTTATAAGCATTTATTACATATCTTTATGTTTATTGCTATGCATGAGTTAAGGGGGAGCTTCTATGAAGCTTAACTTTAATCCATGTATATATAACTCCATGAGTTTTGTCATCATCAAAAAGGGGAAATTGTTGGCCCAGAGGCTCTTCACTCTAGTTTTGATGATGATTAACTCATGCAGTTATAGTTTACTAATAATCTTGTGATATTTAGTTTCAGATATTTGATCAAGATATTAGTAGGTGATTAGCTTTAACAAAGGAGTTTTGAAGCTTTCACATGAAGATTAAAGAGCTCGAGCGTCAAGATCGCATCTAGTACTCGGTTGGAGTCAAGCTCGGTGGACTGTGTTTGGATCGAGTCAGCTTGGAGACAAGAAGACTTCAATTTGTGTTTATTTTAGTTGTTTAGATCCTGTGTAAAGATTAGATAGTGTTGATATGCTCAAGTTCACATACACACACAAGTTTTAAGTTTATTGGTTTTAGGTTTTTCGGTTTAACCGATTTTAGATTTCATGACAAAAACATAGATAGATATCTTTATATGTATATTGGATTCTATCCATATACCATATGCTTCAAAGTTATTTCAATATCATGTTTTTGTATTTAGATGAGTTTTGGAGAAAACGATTTTCCATTTCAAAAATCTAAGTTTGGAAAATATCGATTTTTGTTTTAAGCCAAATTCCAATATCACAAAAATGATTCAAATTGTTCATAATATGTGTTGAATTTTTGTCACACATATTTGTATTTCAAAGATCTTAAAAGAACTTATTTTTGTGAAATTTATGTGATTTTATGGGATTTAATTGAATTCAAAATAACCAACATTTTAATCCCTAAAAGTTAGACCTGGCCTTCTACTGGAACGGTCAATCGCTGCAGAAGTCAGTTGACCAGTCCGGTCGACCGACGTGCACAAATGTTCATGCCAGATTGGGCTGGTAGGCCGGTCAACCGCCTCCAGAGAGCTCTGCTCTCTGGAAATGGGCCCGGTCGACCGGCCGGTCGACTGGCAGAGAACAGCTGCTCTCTGTATCCAGTCCCGGACCCCGGTCGACCAGGCGGTCGACGGGTGGCGCAACGGTCATAAAAATGGCCGTTGGCCGGTCAACCAGGCGGTCGATCAGAAGGTCATTTCTGACCTTTCCTGCTGCCAATGGGCAGAATTCTTGGAGGGTTATAAATAGCCCTCAGCTGATTTCACCAAGAATTTTAAGAGCAAAATATTTTATCTTTCAGCAAGTTTCTAAAAGAGTTTTTGTGCCAAAAGTTTATTCTTTATTTGTTTTTAAAGTGTTGGAAAATTCAAAGAAAAGTGAGTCTTTTGATAATTAATTTTTGGTCTTGATTTCAATATCTATTTGGAGATTTTTTCAAGTATTTTTCTTCCAAACACTTTATTTTCTCACACTTGAGCTATGAAATCTATCCTATCTATTAGGATCTTATTTTGTGAGAAAATTGATTTGTGGTTGTTGATACTATCAATAATTATAAACCTTCTTTACTTGTGATATCCCTCAAGTGAGAGGTGATTGTGTTGATATCCCTCTAGTGAGAGGTGATTATGGAGGTTGCGTTTGGTTTTTGGTATCCCTCTAGTGGGAGGTGATTGTGGAGGAGTTTGGTTGTGTTGGTATCCCTTTAAGTGTAGAGGTGATTGTTGTGGAGTTGTGGCTTTGAGCCTTATCCTTCTTGTGTGAGGTTGATCTTGTTTTGGCTAAGTGCGCATCCCTCTAAGTGTAGAGGTGATTGTGGAGTTGTGGCTTTGAGTCTTATCCCTCTTGTGTGAGGTTGATCTTGTTTGGCTAAGTGCCCATCCCTCTAAGTGTAGAGGTGATAGTTGTTGTGCCTTGCCTCTTGTGTAAAGGTTATATTGTTTGGAGAAAGGAGTTGTGTACTCTCGGTTTGTATTACACAATCCTCAGCAGAGGTTCCCTGTGTGGGAAGTCCTGTGTGGACGATATAGTGGAAATCCTTTTGTGTGAAAGCGGAGACGTAGAGCAATGGCTCGAACCTTGAAACATATCTTGTTGTTACCGATTGATCCACTATCTCTTAACTCTCTATCTCATTGTGCATTGCATCATATTGTTCATACTATATATCATATATATGCTTTGGCTTGATTGTGTGCCATACTTGTGTTAAACCAAGAGAGTTTTACATAGTACCTCAACTCTTATTTAGAGGAATTTAGAGGAGACAGTCTAGAGCCCTGCACTGGTAACTTGGCTACACTCTTTGGTTACACTAAGTGTGTTGCAATTTGTTTTAATTCCGCATCATTTTTCATTAGATTAGCCTTACGCCTATTCACCCTCCCTCTAGATGTACTTTCAAAAATGTGTTGGACTCATCATCTCAACTAAAATTTCAAGAGTCTTATTCATCTTTTCCAGCCTCACCGACTTAAAATAGACAACCATCAATACTGGACTTGAGTATGGAACCCTTGTGTGAGTCCGAGCAGCAACCGTAAAATCCGATGACTCACAATTTCACCACAATTTTCAAAATCCACTTCCATACTCACCTTTTCAAGGACAACCGATTACAAAGAGTATAAAAGTCATAATTCAGACTCAAAATTCTGTTACCTGGCCTAGCAATTGGCTAAACTCGATAATGGTGATTTGATTAATGAGAGCGAGAAAAGTATTTCTTGTTAACCTTTGACCAATCCTTATATGCCTAACTCTATTGATTGGACCCAAGAATCTTGCTATTTGAAAATCAAGATTCAATTTCAGTAAACCCATTGAAACTTGATCAAACTCCAAGGTTTGACGACCACATTGACATTTTGACAAGTTACCCTTTTCCCGAAATTGAACTTAAGCTTGAAAGTGACCCTGAACCTCAAGTTGATAATTCCACTTCACTTTTTTATTCAATAATGACTCCAATATCTTTATTAGATTTTTTTCTCTATTCCAGAGTCAACACTGAGTCCTGTACTAGTACATTGTGAAAATGAATCACTAATATCTTATGATTGCACTTCATTGATGGGGAAAGTGTGTGAACATCAATTCTTTGGTTTGGACCCCATTTTTAAACCAACTTGGACTCCCCTTTTGAATCTCGACTTGATCTGAGTCAAAATTTTAAGTCGGTATCGGTTTTTATTCCGGTTCCATTTGAGTTAAATCAATCATCTTTCAAAATCACACTTCATTATAGGACAGGGATGTTGAAGAAAATGACTCAGTAATTATTTTTGAAAATTGAAAATTGGATGGGGGTAATTTTTTTAATAAGATCATACAGTTCTCCAATATTTTACTAGGTCATATTAGAGAGGTCACTAGTGGGTTTCTGCAAGATCCACGATATCTTAGTTAGGTAGCAACATTTAGCCCAATCAGAACACCACCAGAGCCACCACCATGAGATACTTTTCCTTCCCTCTCTATTTGATTCATGTATATACACATTCACGATGCATTGAGGACAATGCATGAGATAAGTGTGGGGGAGGGTTTACTAACATAGTTAGTTTTACATTTTCTTTCTTTTACACTTCTTTTTAATTTAAAAAAATTATATAAAAACTCTTTTCTTTTCTTTTTACAAAACTTTTGAAATAAGAGAAATATTTTTGATCTGTTTTTAAGAAAATTAAGATTATCTTAGGAATTAGGAAGACCAAAAATCATGAAATTTTAAACTGAGTCAAAATAATAGATCTTGTTTAAATTTTAGGATAAGAAAGCAAGATTGAAAAGATAATTTGATCTTGAATTTTTTGCCTTAGATTTATGCACTTCATACTTACGTAATTTTTGAGACTGAAACAAAAACTGATAATGCCATAAAAAATATGATGATAATAAAAATCACTTATTAAAGCTGGGTAATTATGCCTCAAGAAGCATGATTATTCATGCCTAAAAAGTTGGACAAAATAAAAATAATTCCCTTTAGTTTTGTGATGTTATTTACTCGAGTCCTTAAACCCGAGGGATGTTTTCTCATCTGGTGCCCTAAGATCATCTGATTTGAGAGTCACGGCTAAAGGCTCACTACCCAGGTAAATAAGAAAGCCTAAAAAAATTAAGGGAAGAAAATAAATAAATAAATAAATATACACAAATTAATGGCATGAATGTTTGAGTCGATATCCCAAAAAATCTTCGCAGTTCACAAAGTGCATATTTTTCTAAGAGTTTTATGAAAGATCAAAGAATCAATTCAATTTAAATTCTTACATTTAATTTATAACAAGATTTGCATTTCGACTTAGTTTAAGGAAGAATAATTTTGGTTAATCTATGACCTTGGATCACTTATATTTTCACAAAAATACTTCAACACTTTTCCATGTTTCAAAATGCATTTTCAAAATAGTAACATTTGATCTCTTTTTTTATGAATTTTGTCGGTGTAATCCGCTGAAAATCCTCATGAGATAAAACTCCTCCTCTAGGGAAAATCTAGAGGTTTAACGACTTGTTGCACATGCTCAGTGCAATTGCGTCACCTATGAAAGTGGTATAATAATTTTCTTAGTTTTTTGTTTTGCTCGGGACGAGCAAAAGAAAAGTGTGGGAGTGTGATTAGTCTTAAAACTGCATATTTTATACTACATCTTCACATTTATTTAATATTAAATTCTGTTAATAATACCTCTCTTGTATGTTTCTGGATCCATGGCATGAAATGAAGAAGATCCTAAATTATCATTTAATTGGATACTAAAAGCCTACAAATATAGTCATTGACTTTGGAGAGCTATTTTGTCAAAATCAGGGGCCCAAAACTAGAAACCTATACATCCAATTGATAGGGGACCGACATGACAGCCCGCAGCAGGCAGTGCTGCGTGCGCCGCGCCAGTACAGCCATGAAAACGCAGCCTCCGTGGCCGTACTGGTGTGGCCGCGCCAGTGCCTCTGGTCAGGGGTTGCCCCCTGGCCCCCTTTCCACTAGTGCCTATAAATACCCCTTGGGGGTTCTTCAAGGAAAAATACAGAGAGTTAGGATAGTTTTCTTTCCATGTTGTAGTGTAGGGTAGTTTATGTCAGTTGTTCTTCTTCTTCCTCCTTTGTATTTTTTATTTCTTGTAGATCTTGTAATAGGACAGAGAGTGGTATATGGTTGAATGAAAGAGTGCTTGTAATAAAAGGTGACAAGCTATGAAAGGTTTCTCTTTACCTCTCTTTTATTTTTTTCTCTCTAACTCCTTTTATATGTTTAGCTAATTTTCTCTCATGGCAACTAACTACTAACTTGCTAACTTCTTGCTTAATAATCCACATGAATCTAATAGACTATACTTGGCCTTGCTCTTGCAAGAGCCATTGATGACTCATGATGATGGATTTTAACACTCTAAATTCTAAACTCTCTAACAAGCTAACATTACTTTATTTCATGCTTGCTATTGTTTAGTTTTGATGGTTTAAGTATATCTTGCACTTGTTGTGTTAAGTTTGGATGTGAAAGTTTTTTCATAGGTCATGCTTTGAAATGCTCTTGAACCAAGGACTAGTGATGGCCAAGAATACATGTGAGGCAACTATCATTAAGAGGTTAGCATGGTTAGTGGAGCCATTAGTGGTTAGTAGCCATGAGTTTCTTTCTTTTTTACTTTATTTTAGAAATACGAACAAAAACCACAAATATATTCTTTTCAATGTTTCATACTTCTTTGTGTTTCACCGTATTCTTCTCTTTGTCTTCTTTATTTTCTTTTTTTATTATTTTAAAATATTGAAGAAATTTTAACACACACGTGAACATACCGGTAAAGCTTCTATTACTTCCCGTCCCTGTGGATTCGACTCATTTTAGCCTCTATGCTATAAGGGAAGTATCGAGCAAGCCAAAGCACACATATTTTAACTCTTGATTTTAAAACATACACTTTTCGTCATAAGTTTCCCCTGATCACCGATATTAGGAGAAAAACATAGAATTTTTGTAGGATTGTGACAACTTCTGTAATTAATGGACTTTTGCTTTAGTTTTCCTGCATTGATTGATTATACATTGCAATAAAAATAACAAATATCAATAATTGAAAGTGTTTAAAAATGATGTAGACATTTGCATTATAGGCACGTGTCAATTTTCATTCCATATTATTGTATTTGTTCTATTGTTGGGTGCTGGACCAAGGTGTACATATTGCATTGCGTATAGTTTAGGACAAACATTTGATGATTTACTCGCTTTGATTATTTGTTCTTTCCTATATTGCTCACTTGCACGAATCAAACTTAAAGGCAAATCCCAACAAAATATAACGTGGGAAATGTTGGCCCAAAGGCCCATCACTCTAGTTTTGATGATGATTAACTCATGTAATTATAGTACTAATGATCTTGTTTTTAATTAATCTCAGATTTGTCATCAAGATCTTAGTTGGTGTTTAGCTTCAATAAAGGATTTAAAGTCAAGCTTTGGAGGTAACACGGTTTAATTCAAGAGCCTATGCATCAAGACCACATCAAGTACTCAAAAAGAGTCTAGCTCTTTGGATCAAGTTTGAACCAAGTCAAGAAGGAGAAGAAGACTTCAAGTGAAGACTTCAAGTGGAGACTTGAGTCTAGGTTTATTTTGTTAAGATTTTGTTTTTAGATAAAATGTAAAGGATAGAATAGTTGGTGGATTTCTCAAGTATACCATATACACTCACACCAAGATTTATAGTGTTTTCATAAAAAAAATTCATTTTGGAAAAGATTTTTCATTTTGGCAAAATACCATTTTGGTTTTTGAGATTCAAAAGATAACATGTGTTTTAACCAAAACTATTTTAGAGCTTATTATCAAAAACATAGATATTTCATCATGTAAGTGTAGTGGATCATATCCATACACTCTATGCTTTAAAGGTATTTAAAATATCTTGTTTTGTATTTGGAGAAGTTTTGAAAAAGTCTATTTTGGAAAAATACAGATTTTGTTTTAAGCCAAACTTTCTAAGTTACAAAAATAGTTCAAAATGTTTGTAACATGTTTTTATTTTACTCAAACATGTTTGTATAACAAGTATTTTACTAAACCTATGTTTGTAGAATTTTAGAGATTTTAGGGGATTTTAATTTTTCAAAAAGCCAAGTTTTAAATTCCTAAAATGTTCTGTTCTGGCTTCTGCCGGTTGACCGGTTCGGTCGACCGATCCAGGAGTCGGCCAACCGAGTCGG